>KK499765.1:157105-442625 GCA_000688715.1 Glossina pallidipes | reverse complement strand
AAAATTGTGAAGAGCAAAAAAAAAAAAAAAAAAAAAAAAAAAAAAAAAAAAAACCTTTTTCTTGCGGGCCTAAATCCGGGCCGACGTTCCCGCATATATATACTACTCTCCGAAAACACCCAAAAATTGTGAAGAGCAAAAAAAAAAAAAAAAAAAAAAAAAAAAAAAAAAAAAAAACCTTTTTCTTGCGGGCCTAAATCCGCGTCGACGTTCCCCCATATATATACTACTATTATGCACAAGGAATAGTCGTTAAAAGCGACAACAATGATTTCCACATCGCAACATATAACAATTGACTGACTGACTCAAAATACTCCTCATGACGTCAAGTAACTTAAAACCAACGTCTTTACGCTGTTCCTCTTATTCTTGTCGATCTCACTTGATCGAGTTTTCATTAATTTCTTTACCTTTTGTTGTCTGCTTATCAGGTTAAGGAAAAGAAGGGAAAAGATCGTAGATTAGAGTTTGCCCGTTGCCCTACTGCCTGCAACCTATCCAGCGTACGTCTTCGTTAAGATTGTTGTTGATTAAATAAAGATAAGAAAACGTCTCCGCTGTTTATGCCATTCTCTTACCTCTTATGTAAGCTCTTATATAAGCATAAAATAAAAAACAAAATTAAATAAAGAAAAAAAAAAAAAAAGGAAAAAGCGTATTATGCTTAAGCATACCACTTACGTTTTCTGTGCATTTTCTTTAACGCTTTTGAGCTCCTTATCCTCTTTTATGTAATATAATGACATAAACGACTTGGGAAAAATTCACATTAATTTTCTTTTAAAACGAAAAGCCACATTTAACACTTCGAAGACTAGAAGAGAAAAGAGATGTTTTAGCGTATGTTGAGAAAATGTGTTGATGGATTCGATTCATTCGCATATTTTTGTTATACGTTACGTTAGATTTGGCTACGCCGTCAACGACATAAGAGCGTCGTTACTATAAGCGATTATGTCAATACTAAGCAAAACATTGGGGTAAACAAATGAGTGAACTTCACATTAGTCTTTAATCCTAGCAAGTTTCCGTTAATGACATTGCCATTAATCAATGAACTTATCCGTTAGCGGAACAAATTTAATGGAACCATAAGTCACAAAGATTATGCCAAAAAAGAAAAAAAAAATACGGAGCAGTAGGCCACAGTCGACCATTAAATTACATTAATTATATACCCTACGCCACTTCGCTTAGCTCAGTGATTCATATAACAGTTTTTCACAAAAGGGCATCATATGCAAACTGGTCGGAAAAGCGGTCCAATGCGAATCATTTGTAATAGGGTTTCTGCTTGGACCAAATCATCATCACAATGTCTCACAAAATCCGACCTGTTGATTGGGCAAAAATATACGTAGCTAAATAGCCGACGGATTGACGGACAGACGAGCTTAGACGGATTCAGAAAGTGAATTTTAATCGATCGGTATAGTAAAATTTGGATGTATTTCAAGCCCTTTTTGGTGTTGTTTTATTTGATCCCCCTACAATCCCAGATAGAGTCTATTATTTACGCACAGAAAAATAAGTTCGCAACTCATACGTTAATTAGATAAATATATATGTGTATATGCAAAACATATGCATGTATATATGCAAAACATATTTACACGATATGTATCCATACAAATATTTTCTCAACCTTTTTTAAAATCTTTTGTCTATCATAACTCAATTACATAGCTGTTCATCTGTTTTCGCATGTCTAGTACATCCTAGTTGAACGCTTCCACGTTATCGCGAACAAGTGTGGTTGTACGGATAGACGGACGGATGTTATGTAAACAAGGAACTTTGTTTTCACGTTCCACTGCTTTTTTAAACAGCACACGTCTCGAATCGATCAATCGTTGCTTTAGTAATTGATATCACATTTTTCCGGTCTTACCTTGCACGCAACATCGATGTGGATGATACGCCTGATTCTATCCATGAATGTGCACGCCTGAGATTGTCTAAATGGTTTTATTTTTCACCAGAATAGGAATAAAAAAGTTTTTCTTTTGTTTCATTTAGGTGAAGAAAAAATGCTGCCGGCGTGTGCTCTTTATTCGGCACAAAGTTCGACATTTTCACTATTAGAGTAGTAAAGTATTTTTGCGTTGGGATAAGTGCGGTATTGTTGTCCAAACTATAAAACAACAACTTCAGACATGTATGCGATGCAAGAGCTATCTGCATTCCTAGCGTCCGTTCGTAAGTAGAATGAAATTGATTGGCGATAATAATTTTGAAAAAAATCGAATGTTTGTCGTTACTACTTTCAGCGAAGATTCAATCTTTATTACGCTGGCCATTGCCAACCGAATCCGTTCTTAAGAGCGTCATTGCAAATAACTCATTGATCGGCCTGATCACGAAGTATACGGCAACTGGGCCACAGAGAGATTCTTCTGTCATCGTGATCACAACTTTTCTCGGGGTGTTCATGGCTTAAATTGCTTATTGCCTTTTAAAAATTTATAAATATTTTCAATAACTTTTTATAGATTTGACCGAAATTTATTTTGCTTTTCTCGTTTTTTTCATAAAATAATTTCGAAATATTTTTGGAACACATAGCGTTTATTATTTTTTACATCCCACTAAGTATAAAAAGTGAAGGTTATCTAGTTTTGCCCACATTTTGCACAGAAGATTAATGGCCTCTCGTTTAACGAAAAAGACCAAACGCACACAACAACATGACGCTAAGCCTAAGTTTGTCAGCATTTGTCGAAATATTGACTATTTAATGAAATATTTTGTCTGTGTGCAACTTGTTCATGATATATTGGCTTTTATAAGCTCAGGCAAGGGCGTGACTTTCCTAAGGGTAAACAAATATGCATTTCGCAGTTATTATAACTAACCCCGATACTGAACAAATTTGAGCAAAAACGGAAATTTAATCAAAAAATATTTTATCCAATTTTTTACAATGTTTTCATAAAAGTTCCCTTTACTAATTGCAAACTTTTAATGAATTTTAGCGAGCAATGCTTATGTGTTTACAAATGTACGGACACATTCTAACGACACAAAACTAAAATTGAGTTATATGACTAACAAACAAACAGTGAATATGGGGTACTGTTGTAACGAAGTAACGACATATTTTGCCATGCGGTCCATGGTCCAACGAAAACGAACGCCGTACGACAAACGGTGAAAGAATTGTTCTGAGTGTTTTGATTGCGGTTTATCATGGCGTTAATATAAATCCTTCCTCTCTTCCCCTCCCAATCTACTCATGAAATTTATATTTTTTGTTTTTAGTTTTCAGAATTCGAGATTCGTCAACTAAACATTCTACAAAGAAACGGAAAGGGAAAGTTTTTTTTTATTGTTGAGATAGTTTTGTTTATATTTGCATCTAATTCCATGATTATACGACGCGTTAGTTGTTTACACCAGATGTCTATGCTATTTAACCAAGACTCGTCTTTTATATCAAATCTTACAGAGAGAGATAGAGAGAGAGAGAGATAGTCAAAAAAGTCTGTTCATGTTGTTCTGTTCTTGAAAGTGCTAATGAAGCCAAAAAAAAATTGTTCAACAAATCGCTGATGTTTTATTTTATTCAATAGATTTCTTAAAGTATATTGAGCGATACTTATATTTTGTGTAGAATAGTCATACACTCGTAGTGTTTCAAAATATATATTTCACACAACTGATTTTTTTTTTTTTTGTAAACGATGCAGGGCGCGTTCTTTATACCTACATCCACGCAGTGAAGGGCACGAGAAAAGAACAGCAAAAATAGGTCCAGGTCAACAACCAACGTTAATGCATTCTCATGCTGAGGACGTAAGGACCTACTGCCATGATGCAGTCATCACTACAGGATTCAAGCTTTATGCAAGCAAGTTACGTTAAAAACATCGCATCACTCTCTGCAACGTATGCGATACACAGCCCATGAAACAACAAATTTCCAAAAACCTATTTCTAAAAACCCAACAGCAGCTGCCGCAGTGACAATTCAATTCGTAACCACTTTCTTAATTTCAAATCAAATTTCATATTCTCACGGGACAAAAATTACGCATTCGATCATTCTCATCAACGATTGCGAAACTAAAAAAAAAAAAAAGATATTTTGCAGAAACCCAAAGCATTGTGCGGAAAACTCAACTAAAGTCATTACTCAGTTGTGTCTATGGGCTTGGAAGAGGACCGATAGCGATATACACATATCTACATAAAAATGACCAATGCATTGTTCCCATAGACAAAGTTTTGCCATAAAAACGAAGTGTAAGGCTTAGTTATTAAGCACATATTAAAAGATAATGACGAAAGCATAGAAACAATGCAATCGTCAAAGCTAGTGCTATCCTGCGCTTATGAAAGCAGAGACAGCGACTGTGAAGCTCTTTGAAACATTTTATGCGCAATAAAGAGCTCTAGTTGATTGTTAAAATAGGATTTAATGAAGCAAATGCCTGCCGCATGATTCTGATACGATAAACTTTTGCACTCACAATAATAGTTTCATACCTAATCCAAGTGCCTAAAGCCAAAAGAGAAAAGTAAAGCGTTGCTTCAGTGGCATTTGCTTTATATTTATAAGTCAACAGTAATTTGAAAAAAACAACTACAAAATTCGTAATCGAGGAGAAAGTAAATATCTACTTCTTCTTCTTATTTCTAAATGCAAAGTTATTATATGTGATAACAAAGGGTGAACTTAGGGAAATAGCCAACATAATCTAACACAAATGTTATCGAGGGTCATTCAAATAAATGTCGCTTTGCTGTCCAAAGGTGGAGATTAATGCTCTAAAGCTATGTTGCAAGCGTTCAAATATATTCCGAACGACCACAGCCACCGCACCCTATCCGCTTATGAGAAGCATCATATTAAATCCTTTCGGGTTCATATAATCCACTCCAGCAACAAGCCCGACCGAAGATGGGAGGAGCTTCTGATGCAACGTACGTACCTTAGATCACTTAATTCAAATTTCTTATTTAATTGTTTGCTTCTTTGTAAATTTATTACGAGAGCTTCTGTAGACCCTTCATAATGAAAAAGGAATTTTGTTTGTTATGTTTAAAGAAAAATAGGAAAAGGTTTCGTTGAGTTTGTTTGAAGCGTTACTATGATTGTTTTCATGGAATATATATATATATATATATATATATAAATATATGTATTCATAAGGTATTGTGCTGGTACGTGTATGTATTTTATAATTACGTTTTGAATATTTACAGTTATTCCAAAACAAAATAAATATATTTAGGAACTTAAAATCCACATAGTAGGGAGGTATTTCCCTTCACTTTCATAAAGAATTGACAAGTAGAAATATTCTAGTCGTACTAATTGCATTACAATCGTAGCATGTTAATATTCGAAAAGGTGGTGTTTAGTTTCTTGCGGAAAAAGTTGGTGTTAGAGCTGAAAGGCTGCATTACTGCCAGACCATTTTTCCCCCTATTCGTATGGTAGTGGTCACAAAGAAGTCAGGAAAGAGAAAGAGAGGCGAGGGCGTGGCTGCAACCTATTGGCGCGTGACCAATCGGCCAGTTTTATGTCTTCATTGACTACGCCTCCACTGTAGCTACGACCAGAGCAAGCTCTAGCATACTTGAGATTTCAAGCCGCCAACATTAACCCGCTAGTCATGATGGTTACGTACCACGCTGGTCATGCGGATCATTACGAGGAACACGCACGTTACATTGTTATCATTGGTGTTTATCGCCACTTTACTTTACACGTTTAGAGTACGTAGGGTTTGATTGCACAGATACGTGCACTTAGACTACAGCTTATTTTATCCCTTTAAAGGTTGCTCCTTACTTTTATCCATCTTTTATCCGGTTTCCTTGAAGACCGTAGAGTGCTTTATGTATCGAAACATGAAGCAAGTGCTGCTTGCCGTTATATTTTTCTTAACAAATTTATACATATTTTTTATTAATTATAAAAATTTACATTTTAATTATTTTATGTTGTTAAGTGTGTATAACACAAAAGTTTTTCCCAAATCATTTGCATGCAACAGTTTTTCTTCTGTCGTCCTCACCTTTCCTTTTTTTTGTCTTTACGGTTGCACGCTGTACATAAAACCGGGTGGATGGTAGTAATTACAACCCAAAAAAAACAAAAACTGAAAGTCAGTCATTCCTACTTTCATTATGTGGTCAAAGCAAACTTTCTACCAGGAACCAATTCAAGAGCTTTTCTAGTCACTTCCAGAGTTTTCGTAATCTACTAATCGTTACTGAAGATGGTCATGCTTATAAACCGGGAAATTTATGGGAAAGAACTAACCCAGTTTTAGATCGCATGATCAACCAACAGATCTTTCCAGAAAATGAGACGATATAAGTCCTTTCAGTAGAGAAGTAAAAAATCGAAGAAAATTGTATATAATAACGTAGCTGTATAATGCAATGAATGTGGGTTTCTTTCCGTTTACAGTGTAACTCGAACGCTGCCTGCTTTATCCCTTTTATAATTTTTAAATTGTTCTATTAAGTAGAGTTATTTTCTTCGATAATCCTTAATGCAGCCATGGTCTTGAATACGTAACAAAGTATCGTTAGGGTGCAGTTACTCAGACTAATGATTATAATTTATTTTTTATAATCTACGGAAGATTCCAGTTTGCAAAGCGCTTTCTAAAAAATTTCCAAGCAAAAGCCCTTTTTTGACTGTCGGCATGTTTTAAGAAATCTCAAAATTAGATTAGATTATATTAAGTTATGGAACAGGAAGACGACTCACAAATTTTGGATGTCTCACTTTCGGAAGGCTCCTCACTTCGATACTTCCAAACATTGTTTTTTCATAGGACTCATTCGTTTCATTTTTTACTTTCAGCGGAAGAAGCATGAAAGAACCTAAACTATAGGAAAGGAATGAGGTCTTGCAAAAGTAGTACAAAGCCTCAAAAATGCTTCTTGTATTTCCCAAATGAATTTGCTCAAGTAGTGAAGTTTCCGACGTAGAGGCCGCGAATATTGACATATTTGGACGAAATTTTGCACACTGACCGGTTTTGACACAAGCACGAATGCTACTGAAAACGGACCGGACCAGACTTTCGACCGTTTCCGTTGAAGTAGGGTATTTAATAGTCGGCCGCATCGCACTGTGTAGTGTTTTTACCTGTTTTTCATACTTTTTAAATCCTTTTCTTGAGAAAAACTTAGAAAAAAGTTATAACTCTGCGCGACTTAAAAATAAGTTTTATTTGTTATAAGAGGATATTAAAAAATTGCATAATCATTTTAATTAAAATGTGAATCAAAGTCTTTCATTTTGATTAGGTGTTGTTTATAGAAACAAACTGAAAGAAAAGTTTTAAAATGCAAAGTTTCTTCTTCTTCTTATTCTTGCTCTTTTAATTTAAATTCCAAATCAAAGTTGCCTTTAATTTTTAAACCATTGGCCAACAATGACTGTAAGGATAAGTTAGATTTATTTTGCTGCTTACAGTACACACGTTCGTGTTCTGTATAAGAATCTGAAAATATTTAGCCCAATCTTCGTAGCTGTTCCCTCCTTGCAATCTGCTAACTATTCGACTCTATCCTCTTACTAAAACAATCGATTAGCTTACTATATGAATCTGATTCGATAACATGTCTATCTATGTATTGTTTAAATTTAAAATTACTATAAATTTTCGGCCATTTTTATACCCTATACCAAGTGTGGTGCATTATGGTATATTAACTTTATGCGGGTGTATGCAAGAACTAGAAAAACTTGAGATAGATCCACCTTCTATTATACCGATAAATTCAGAGTCATTTTCTGATCTGATTTGACCTTGTCTGCCCGTCTGTCCGTCTTGTTTTCTTCAATTAGCAAAAATTTAGGGCACCATTGAAAATGATTCGGATCGAGCTACTTTTTCGGCCTCTTTCTATATAACGCCTTAGTTTGAAAAGTCGTTTTATGCATAACTGTAGGGGGGTGCAGACTATTTAATGGTGAGCATTGAACCACCACGGTGTTTTTACTTGTTTAAATTGAAAATCAAAATATTTTCGAACAGAGAAAACACATGTCATGTCATCATATAAAGCACAATAAAATTGAGTGAAATGCTTATGTAAGCCTACACTTTTGATTGCGTATAAAAGCAATTCACTTAAAAATACAAAAATAAGTGCCCTTAAAAGAAATCGTTGAGTGATGGTCACATACACGTGATACACATGTAATTATGTCGCGCTATCGTTACAGTTGCATTCGCAGAAAATAATGTGAAGCGTGGAGAATATAAATACCCAGACTTCCTTTTAATAAATTTTGTGCATCACTTTTAAAAGCAAAGCTGTAAAAGTTCAATTAAATGCTTGCCGTGACAGTCACTGCCAGTGCTTTCATTGCAGCTACGCTTTATTATGTGTTTATTAGAGGGGCCAAAGTTCGATATTTATTTTCATAAAACGTGAACCGTACACAAAACGCTTTAAAAAAGAAACAAGATTGCTAAGTACGTGCATTGCTACGCAAAAAAAAAAAAAAAAAATGGTTCAAATATCCATTTGTCAACATTCAATATTGAAGCAATATTGAAGATTCTGTGGATTAAGTTTTGTAAGTTGTGCTTGTGTGCGTACGCTCGTTCATTCATATGCTTATGAGGCACATCCGACATATGCACATATATTATGCAAGTATTTTAAGTCTTTATGTATATATAGCCAATAAAAAATATAAAAGAAAAATGCTAACAGCAAGCGACACAGATTTTTTATTTCGCTGCAAAACAAAAGATATTGATGTGGTTACGTGGGTATGGGGGTGCACTTGCCCTTATGCGATGAACTAGATAAGTAGTCGTAAGCGAGCGTATGCACGCGTTCACATACATAAGTGCAGAAGAATTTACGTTTTCTGTTAGGATGAATAGCAAGCAGTGTTTTGAAAGCATATGAAAACAAAACACCATGATTACAAAGGCACAATTGTTGTGTATGTTTGTTTATAAAACATGGTTGAATTCTCTATTTCCTTATGTTATCCAAGCAGAAGTGTGCATTATAAGGTCTTTAAGAATCCCTCCCCCAGAGAGATTATATTAGATTAGTCATACAGTCATAGTCAGGCAAGAGGCAGAGATACCGTGAACTGCGTGTTGGGTTAGAAATGATTTAGTAATGTACCGCAATCTTTTCATGTGTTTGTTGAGAATGCAGTATTTTACAACTCTGCTTAACACACGTATTTTCTGTTTATACTTGGTAGGTTTTTTGAAACCTACGAACTAGCTCCCAATGCTGTATTGTGTGCGTTTCTTTTTTTTCTTTGTAATCAAAAGTAAACGGTAAAAGAAATCAACGTGAATTTTTTTTATTTCATGCCATTCTTATTTACAAATGATTTCTTGGCTTGTGAAAAAATGCAACACTGGGAAATTAAATTTTTCCACTTTTTCACATGAACCTGCTCTTACTCCCTTAATAAGGCCTCCATCAGAAGGGCTTGAGATAGCCCCACCTTTTATTGAAAATGGTTCGGATTCTCCCTCTTCTTCGATCACTTCCCACATACAGCTTTGCCATGAAAAGTCGTTATATGAATTGATATAGGGTGGTGAGCCGAGCGCCACTCTAGCGCTTTTACTTGTTTCACGAAAAAATATATAGACATGATTAGTATTAAAATGTACTGAAAAAGTATAGCAGTCTTTTTTTGAAGACAAGAAACAACAACGTAGCCATGTGCTTCATCCTCACGGACCTATTTTCAACATCAACCTGCGTACATAAACTTCCAATGTTTCTGCCAAAATTGAAGTCAATAGCTTCCTCTCTGCGGCCTGGAGAATGTTTGAAAAAGTTATATACAGACGAATAGTAGGACGGACGGACAACTGGATAGACGGGCAGATAGAAATGCTTAAATCGATTCACAATTTGTATGCTGATGAAGAAAATATTTACTCTGCGCGGTCTTTGAAGCTTCCTTCTGGGCGTTACGAACGTTTTGACAAAATGGATATACTTACCATACTTCGGCAAAGGGTGTAGGAAATATTTGGCACAATTTAACATCTAGATCTCCTCATTCATTCCTTTTTTACTTTTCTAGTGTAGAAAGATCATAGTTTTCTTTCTAAAAATTGGCCCACCGAAGCGCCGCTGAAGATCACTTGACCAAGTTTTTCGACGTCAAACTAGAGAAGCTGTACATCGATGGAACTATGAAGCTACCTGAAAAATTGCAAAAGGTCATTATGTACTTGATTCAAATTGATTTTCACAAAGGTACGAGACTTGTTATCAATAGCTCAATATTTTCTGCGCGTGAATATTAAAATTTTACAGTTGCTATTGTTAATTGCCGCATAACCAACAAAGCTATGAAAACCGAAGAGTTGATTATCACTCATGAGTTTTGGAACGAAATAAATAATATTAACGAACCATTTTGCAATGTGCGACTAACTAACCAATCAGTTTCCAATAGGGAGTCAGTCAGAATATAGCTGTAAGTAGATGTAAGTAAATATAAATGTCGCAGCATAAGCAAATGATTAAAAAGTTTTATATAGTACCTGTGGGATCGTATTTGATGTCATTCAATCTATCTTTCTACATGTGTTTGATGGAACTCAGTTTATATAAAATTAAGAAAGAAAGGAAATTTAAAGTGTTGTACGGAGAGTAGTCTTTTGCCTTTGAAATCTTTTACACAATGCAATACTTTAGTGTACGTAATTTTATTTTCTCTACATGTAGTAAACTTCTGCAGAATACTTATTACGTTTGTAATTAATTCACCTAAAAAGCAATTGGTTTTGGTCTGCTTAATGTATTTAAAAAGCTTTACATTCAACAACAAATGTTTATCGAAATTGGGAAAAGATATAAAATAAATTAAATAAAATCTTATTTAAGTCCTATGACTACAAAAAACAAAACAAAAAAGATTAAAAAACTTGAGAATGCCTTTACCTAAACACATACATTTGTGCCTTTAGATACAATACATACATAGTTTTTCATATGACCTCCCATGACAAGTTTTTAGAAAAGTTTAAGCGCTATGGTCGGGTAAAGTTGACCTACATCACTTCGGTGAGTATACGCCAAATTTAAGAACTTAATGGCGACTACGAATTTTACCCCAATAAAGTACTTTTCAGAAAAATCTTATTTAGGAGGGGATCTAAACAAAATAGTAATATATGATTCGAAAATATTATGCAAATCCTTCTTCTTGACCGGTTCTCATCATAAAATGCTGAAAATTAAACCTCGTGGACTCGCCTTTTGTAAGCAGTCTTTCAAAGCCGTAGAGCCTAGTATAAAGGAAGCCCGAACACCAATCCTGCAAACCGCATATCTCAGTGAGTTAGATCCGCTAATTACAATTGGTGTGCGACCGGATCTACAGCGATAGGTAAAAGCATAGCACTTATCAGTGTAGCGTACACATTCCCAGCTGCAACCACACCTCTCTTCCTTTCTTCTCACCTCCGCTCTCCGCGACCACCCTCCTGTTCATGCACGTATAATGGATACCCTGACTGGCTCACTGATCACAAAAACGGCACTTTGTCTGAGTAGCATATATGTTCTCATCTAAAAAGGTTTCAATAACATTCGTGCTTGGGCAAAAAGACATCAATATGTTAACTACCATAAAAGTATACCCATAATAGCGATGTTTACCTTGAACGCAAGCGAATATAGGCAGTTATCACGTAAACAACCCGAAAGACCGACTAATAGAAGTGCTTCAACCGGTCCCGAAAATGTTTCTGAAATGAGTTGTATAATAAAAGTTCATATGTTGCGTGAATGCATAGGTAGGCGTAGGTGGGTGAAATTAGTTCTGCATATAAGTATTAACCTTCCCGGATATTTGATAAGTTACGAGCTTAAGGTCTCGTCAGTTCTACGGTAATGTCTGCAAAAACATATTTTTACGTTAGATTTTCTCTCTTTTCAAAATTCGCATTCGACAACCTAATACTAGACACATTTTTGCCGAATGGTACATAAAATTTTCATTTAATTTGACAATTTTTGTTGTATTATCGGAGTTAACAATCAGAAGAAAACAAGAGAAAGCTTAATATTAGGTAGTTCTTAGTGCTTTCCCATACATGTTTATCTTTTCTCTTGATTGTTGTATTCCTAATTGTACAATGACCTACGCATCTAAAATACTCCACTCAACATGTGCTTTATTATTAGGTTCCCTTGGCTTCAATTTATTTTAATATGTGCTTGCAATTATTTTTATCAGCGGCATCTATTGGTGAAATTGATAAAGCAATCCGAAGTCTCAATGTACACAACGATTAAATTTGATGATTTTGACTTTTCTCAAACATAATATAACAGTTTTCCATTGAATGTTATTGAGATATTCAGTGTGTGCAAACGTTAATCATGGAACGCTCAAAATTGCATTTGCGACTTTCACTACTTTTGTTGTTTGATAGAAAAAAAATGCAGCCGAAGTTGATTAAACCCATTTACAAGCTTATGGTGGAGCTGCTCCATCATATCGCAATTGTCGTCATTAAAGTCATTGACAGAGAAGGCATTGAAGGACCAAAAAGTTCGAAAAGAATGAATTGCAAGTCTTATTGGACGAAAACAGAGCTCAAATTCTTAAAGAGCAGTTTTCTGTGGCGCACAGCGACTGGCGATGAAAACTGGACCGATCATGACAATCCCAAGCGCTAAAGGTCGTGCGTTAGTTCGGGACACCGACACGGCATATACATGGCCATAAAGTTTTGTTATGAAAATGGCGGTATCAGCAAGGTGTAGTGTATTATGAGTTGTTAAAACCGAATGAAACTGTTACCGTAACTATTGACGTCTACCGACGTCAGTTGAAAAAATCGAACGATGTACTGTTGCAATAACTGTTAACAGACGCAAGGTTATCCTCTTGCATACAAAAAGCTCAGCCACGTGTTGCAAGAGTTGCCAACGATATCCTGTTTCATCTCGAATGGTAAGTCCTGTCGCACCCACCACATTCTCTAGACTTAGTGATTTCGGATTATGACTTGTTCAAATCCATACCGCATGGCTTGGCCAACCAATATCGTTCTGTCGACACGGTATCGCCATGTTGCCAGAAGCTTGGGAAAGAGTTGTAGAAAATGATCGAAAATATGTTGATGAATGTATATTACACCAAATTTTTTCAATGTACATCTTTTTCAAATAAAGAAATGATCGAAATACATGCAAGCACCTAATATGTAACATGTAGCTAATGAAGTGGAAGGACTTAAATAAGACTTTGCCTTAATTGAGTACATTTGTTTTACCTCCGTATAATTTGGTTTTTACTATAAACGTATTGTCTTCCTGTTAACATATTCTGTATTGCTTATGACTTCTTATGGTTTGTTGTTAACCAAATACCCTTGAATTTTGTACTCATCATGCACACATATAAAAACGCACATGCTTTACGCATACAACAGACAAAAATATGATACAATTTGATATTTTTAGCAGCATTTAAGTTTCAGTACTACTTACGTATATAGTAATAAGCGAAGTGAGTCAATGAGTGAATGCCTTTTATGTTCATGTCTTTGTAATTAATTTTTAATTGAAAACTTATGTTCTGTGAAGAAATTAAATGTTTTGTTGACAACTTTATGAAATCATTAATGCGATATAAGCGTAGTTTTCGCATCTTGCATTATTTCAGGGTTAAGATGAAAATTTTTCCATGACGTATACTTTCAAATATTTTTACAAATTTGCGGAAACGTTATTGGTATTGTCGGTCGCTTGGTACTGCAATTAGTTTTAAAATATTCATTCGTGTCTGGAATAGGGGAATTTCTTAGTCAATAAGGTGGGAATACTAAGACAACAAGTAGGTGAAATAGTTGACACGCTAGACATATCAACAGGCAACCCGTTTTGCATCAAGAAAAGTCTTTCCTAAGTGGGTGCCGCGATGATTCGCTTTTGACCAAAAATAACAACGTCTTGCAGACCTTTAGGCCAAATGAAAAGGACCGTTTCATTCGATATGTTATAATGGATGAGCCATGAAATCATTGTTACTTTCCAGAGTGAAATCGGCAACTAACTAAGTCGAAAGCAGGCGGCGAAAGCCGTCCAAAGTGATCAAAGAAGCAAAAGTCAAAGGGGAAGTTTGTGACGTATGGATGTAATACTCATCGACTATCTTGGAAAGGGAAAATGGATGAAATGTTAATACTACGCAGCGTTATAATTGCGTTTGAATCACCCAATTGCAGAAAATGGCAAGTGCCTGCTTAGTGCAATATAAATAAACAAATGTCGGAACTTTCCGCTGCGCTGCTAAAGAGAATCTCAAAACTAAAGAACATATGAGAGAGTTAAATCATCTTCGGGAAGAGTTTTGAAAATTCTGTTCCTTACGAAACCGTATATAAAAGATCAGAATTCGGTTAGCATCACATTTTTATACGGCTTTGATAAACATCGAACCGCATTAGTTGAAAAGATATATTTATTATATAAAGAGAAGATATGTTTATATCTACAAAAAAGTAGAAACACTATAGTTATATAGCCGCGGCTTCCCATAAAAAACCTTACGCCCAATTCATGCCATTTCTTTTCAAATTGAAAAGTAGGTATTGAAGGTGGTCAAAAAAGTGTTTCCAAACAAGACGGCAAGGAGGACAGACGAATTTAGGTCGATTCAACAGGTGATTCTGAGTCGATCGGCATAATAAAAGTTATATCTATGTGAAGACCTTTTCGGTTTTGCATAAATCCGCGCAAGTTTAATATACCCTTGTACCATAAGCGCTGTAGGGTATAAAAATATAACAGAAACTAGGGTACATGTAAAATGCTCTAAACGTTGTCATAATAACACTTATCCCCCTTACTCTAGTCTAAGGTTTCGTTGTGAAAAACGTTGGCTTAAAATACAACCAAAAAGTACATCTGAAATATACAGCATACTCCGTCCATTCTGATGTACGGCATCTTTGTTCAACTAACGCAATTTTAATTAATTAGCATTAATTTATCTACGAAATGCATATATATATATATATAAAGTACTATAAATAGTCAGTTTCATGTTGTTGCAGTTTTTGTTTGCGATAATCGTTACGAAATACTGCTTTTCCTCGCAGGATTTAGCAGAGTTCCAACGTATATTAAATTGGTAATTAGTTTTCGTTGACAGCTTTCTTCGCAGCCTTAGACGTACTAATGTCGAAGGTATTTTGCCGCTTTTACAACACTATTTACAGTCAGTACTGATGTCCATAAATCAGGTAAGCTACATGTACTTAGACATGTTTATAATGCGTTCACATTTTACAAAGCGCAAAGTGAATTAGATAATGAATCAGTTGAAGCTTCCTTATATCATACTTATTTAGAACGAAAAAAAAAATGTATATATATTTCAAATAACTTTTCTATTATGCAAATTTGCGTAAAAGCTCTCTCTGAAAATTATTTTCAACAATTGATTTAATGCTTCTGCACAAGTGCGACGTTGCCAAAGTAGACAAAGTCGTTTGATAATATCAATTAACTTTGATTTTATTTCATTTATTTGCGTTATGCTTTATTTCGATTATTCACGAAAATTCTTTTGTGAAGTGCGTTAATTAATTGCATTTTGCTTGAATTCGATTTGTTTATTTCAATAACATGAAGACATTATTTCTTGTTGCATATTTTAAATAAAATACTAATTAGTTATACCTCATTGCACTTTAATTACTTTCTCCTTGTAAAGGTAGACGCACAATATTTTTGTATGTGTTGAATGCTTTATAATGAGGCTATGTATTGATAAGAATTTATTTTATGTATTGAAAATGAAAAAATGACAGATAAATCAAAAAAACATCATACCTATGTATCTTTATGTGACATATGTATGTGTAACATTTGCAATATCTTAATCAAATAGTGATTAGTTCATTTACCTTTGTTCACGCCATTTCGAAAACTTTCATGTAGTTTGCATTTCTGATAGAGAAAATTCCAAACCATAACTCGGGCACCGGCAAAATCTAATCTTATTAAAATTTTTTATTTTCTAATTGTAGAACATAATGAGTTTTTATTTTCATACCCACCACCGACAGATGAACGTTGTACTCATTTTGTCAAAACGTTTACAAAATCCAGAAGGAAGCTTCAGAGGTCACATGGCGTGTATGTACATTCTTGATCAGCGTCATATTTTCTGAACCTATTTGAGCATGCCCGTCCATCTGTTTGCGTGAAGTCGGTTATAAAACTTCCCCTGGTCGTAAATAGGAAGCTATTCCTTTAAAATTCAGCAGAAAGATTCAAGTGCGTAGATATTCAAATTGGGAAAAACTGGCCAAAAGATATGTCGATATCCTTTGTGAGACCAACTATGCTTTCAAAAATAAAAAGTCGCTTGAAGTAGCTTGTGATAATTTCCCTTTAAAATTGTCCATATGTCAGTTTGTTTCTTCGCTTAAATCCAATTGCAGGAGAGCTTATGGGTGACCATTTCCAAACATCCGTTTAACAACGAGATGGAGAAAATATGGCTACCCTCTCGTTCGGTGATGATAGCGAGAATGAAGATTTTTTTTCGTTTTAAAGTTTAGGAATTTTTATTATTTAATTCAGCTAGAAATGCGGTAACTGATTCTATGATATCAATACTTCTTTCAACAGTGTGTTTGTTTCTTACCCTTCTTTCATTCAATTTAGTAGATGAAATTACTGGTTTTTAATACGTGAGTATATTTCATAAATCTGCTTCTCCTCATTTCGTATTGATCTCATAATCATGGTTTTGTTTTATTAGATTTGCTTACGTGTGATGTAGTGTCTCTTTTTGTCAGATTTTGCATAAAATTAATACAAGCTTTTCACATTTTTTTTTCTCTCCCATACTACCATACTACTATACATACATTTAAGCGCATTTATCTAGTTTCCATATATCAAAGTGTACTAATTTTTTTTTTTTTTTCGTATCCTTTGTACTGCAATAACCATTATTCGTTGGGACCTGGACAATATACATTTACATTGTACCATACTATGAAAGCGTACGATTCTTGTTTTACAACTGAACCTTTTCTTGTGATTACATAGAAATTCTTTGTTCAGAAATATTTTTTATTTACGTAATTTTAAAATTCGTGTGTTATCTTTTGTTTTCAGTTTTGACTTAAAATTAATGGAAACTTCTCTTGTCAAATCTTTCTCTCTCATACTAGTAGTACACATATAATTAAGAGGATTTGCAAATTTTCATATACCAAATCCTGCTGATTTTTTTTATAACTTTTTTTTTTTACAATAATCACTGATTTCGTTTTTATTCACAAAAAAGTGTTGTAGTTGAATTATAAACCTTTTTTTTAATTCTTTTAGGTCGTGTTTAACATAGTGTCTTTCAACAACATGTTCGAAATAAAAATTTTTCTATAACTAAATGACAAAAAGTTCAGATTTATACTACGGTATGTTGAAATTTAGTATAGAATACGATTAAAATTATAATCCTACTGTGGTAAGTTTGGAGCGCATGGGACTATTTTTTGACTCTTGTCTCATGTAAATTCTCGCATGAGAAATTAAATTTTGCATGAAAGCAGCAGCAGAAATTTTAATATTTTACCACGAAATTAAGTGAGGAATTGTTCAGGAAATTCAATGCTAACCTTGCCTTAGAATAACTTTTTCCTTTAACATAAGCACTTGGAAGAAGTGAAACGTTATTAAGACCCTAAGGCTTTCATTTGTAATGAATTTTTTCTATTTTTGCTGACCATCAAATTCGTAATTGTATAACATATTGTAATGTATATTGTTCTTCGTCTGTGAAATTTACTTTGAACAATACATCTTTTCATAAACAATCGTCTTCTGTCGTGGCTTTGGAGAATTCTTGCACACAATTTTCTTATGTTTATGATCTCTATAGCAAACGGTTCTTTTCCAATAAATAAAACCCACTTCGATTAAAATCCATCAGAGTAACAAATTGAATATTCCATATTTATTTGACTTTATTGTTACTTGGGACACAACAACAAGTTTTAATGCAGTACGCAAACAGAACGACAAACTAATAAATATTAGCGATAATGGAGAAAAAAGAAAAAATAAATAAATAAAAAGATTTGCTTATAAAAGATTAGAGAACTAAATTCCCGATAGAAAGCCATAAAATCCAAGGCACATAAATATACATAAGTTTTACGTAGACTATTACTTCAACAATGACAAGAAATTTTTTACTTATATTTGCTATTAAAGTAAGCAATATTTTCCGATACATTGCATTCATTGAATGTTTTAATTCTCCAAAGTATGAAGGGCATAAGACGAGTTTAGTTTGCCAGCCATACTCTCGTATCGGACCTATTGTAATGGTTCATTTACTTTATTATAGTTACCAGTCATTCAAAGTTTATAATACTTTTAAATAATTCTGTTTCAAACTTGAATGAACTGAATGCAAAACTTTTAAGCAAATTTAAAAGCAATTCGAGTATTTTACTATTTTTAATTCTCTGTTGATATTACCATGCCAACGCTTGCAATAAAATCGTTAATATGTGTTATTTGCCTTTTGTAAATAATAAATTTGAGATTTCCACTAATGAGAACCCAATGTGAAGGGTAGGAAATATGTCGTTTCGTTCGTAACAAGGCTGTTTGGCTATTATTTATCTGCTTTTTATACCCTACACCACGCGTGCTACAATTATATATGAAGGTTGTGCGAATGTATGCAATGTTCCTCTTTATTACACCGGCTGATTCAGAATCATATTCCAAACTTGTCTGTCCGTCTGTCCACATGTCTGTCTTGGTTCTTGCGTCCAACGTACAAGCCGTAATTCTTGAGATATTTTGGTGAAATTTGGTAAATCGATGTGTGTTGGCCCAAGGCCTAAAGCTATCTAAAATAGTTTGGATCAGATCAAGTTTTCGACAACTTCTCATATAACGCCTTAATTTCAAAAGTCAATTTGTGGATGAATGTAGTATGGTGTAGTATATTTAATGGCAGACCATGCCTCAATATATTGTAATACTTATTTCTAGTCCGAGATACATATTAAAATTATTTAAGGTACGGGAGCTATGTACAACTACAACTAATGCTGTACTATTGTCATCACTTCTCCTTTTTTAATATCCATGTTCAGAACAACTTTTGATAGTTTTGAACAAAAAGTACTTTATAACAGTTCCCGATAACTGTATTAAGTTGGCTTTTCGCGTTCAAGCTCTGCTCAGTTCCATTATATGTCCTTGATTTAATGATCTTAATCACGTTTCCGGGAGGGTGAAGAACGAAGTGCGCCTTTTTTTTGGTGCACCTTCACTATCTCACGTATGTTGCGCTCTCGCTTAATATATGTCCTTATATCCATATTGAAGAGTTTGTCCAGCTGCCGACTTTTATCCATATTATCCATTTCTCCGTAACGCACACTTCCCATTTACCAAAAAGAAAAAAAAACTGATGAATTTAGTCGTGATTACGTTACACGGTATGAGCTTAATTGCGTTCCTAAGCTGACATCTCGAAAAATTAAGAGTAAAATCAGTGAGAAAAAGTTGCGTTCGTCTTATAAGTTTTTCGTACCACACAGTTAAAGACTTATTTACTAAATAAAACAATATTTATGTTACAAACCTAACGAAAAATTTAGAATGCTTCCTTTGCGGAGAACCGCATATAATCACGACTATCAATAGTTTTGTTTTTGCATATATTTCATTGAATTTTTTTTGAAAGTCATATTGAATTTCGATTTGTTTTATATAATTTATGGCAGAAAGTGATAAATGAGAACACATTGCATTCGTTTCCATTAAATCTAATGACGCCGTCATCATCATTAAATCACAAACAGTAACCCAAGATGATAAATATCGTCTGATGACATTCAAATTTTATGAGTAAGTTGACATGCTTACTAAATGTGGTACACGTTTCTAGTTAATCGAACATAATGCATTTACATCACTAACATGATAAAAAGTATTTCAACCAGTGCTTCGATTTTATTAGTTTCTGGTTAAAAAAAGAATGTGATTGAAAATTATTCGTTATAAAAATTTCCAAAAGTTCTGCGAGGTTGGTTACAGAAATATCTGACATCGGAAAGAATTTAGGAAAGTATATCTTTATGTCTCAATACATTCTTCGGTTGGCTGCATTGTGCTTTTCGCGAGTAATGCTTACAGTGTGTAGCGTGGAGTTCTTCAAAATTTTTTTTTTTATTATGACCGTAGAGTCAGGGTATGCCCCTTTTCGTTTAACAAGGTGACGATCAGATAGAAGCAAGGAAGGAGTGGGAGATAGAAAAGCAGCCGCTGGCACAGTCGTTCTTTATCCACTGAGCTCACTATATCTGCAACCACACTAACCTCCACCGCACTGGGGGTTGAACTCACGCACATCGTTCCGGTCCTCGCGATTCTTATCTACTCGGCTGCTCATGCGCACAACAGAGCCTTTTCTTGCCGGATTGCATTGCTTCAACGCTACAATATAAGGCCAAATTTTCATCCAACACCCGGTTTTTCACATGACTACCATTACCGGCAGCTTTCGCCACATGATGATAATCGAATTGTTGACTTTCCTCTCGATCTCTGGCGAGGTAATATCATTTCGGAGATCGGTGCCAGCCACACTGTCTCGCTGTAACTCCGCCACCCAATATTGTATTCGAAAAAGGAAAACGTCGCCAGAGTGGAATCTGTTTCAAGTGAAAGTGCTTTACCACGTAAGGATAATCAACTTTTCTCTTGTTTACAAATTCGCTGAGATAGTTCCCTACTGATGTCTTTAAAACACACACTGAACAATGTATTGTCTTTAAACTGAAGCTCCAAGAGCTTGCTGCTTTTGACCAAACTATTTTCTTTAATATTTTACTGCGACCTGTACGTCAGTTTGGATCTTTCTGGGGCTACCCTCGTATTATCGATTGCCATAAATACACGAATTGTTGTGTGTGCACATTGGAAAATGCATTATTTTAATACATTCTAAATAAAATTATATTGTTTTTTAGTTTAATTTCGTTTCATTTTCAAATATTCTTTTTTATATTGTATGTCGTTAATGGCAAGGGTATGTTAAATCGGTCAGAATGTTTGCAACACTCGGAAAACTTTGAGGGCTAGCTTTTCTTAGATCAATCCATTCAGAATCATTTTCCAAATCGATTTAAGGATGTGCGTCCGATGTCTGCCAATTTATTTTCGCGTCTATGGCTTATAGGTGGCAATTTTCGAGATATATGTCGATTGATGATGACAGATGGACCACTTTTACGACCACTGTCCATATAGCGTCCCATTAAAAGAGAGTTCGTCCAGCATTATGTTTCGGCTTGAAAATCAGCTACAATTACTTTTCAGCCCCATAGAAGTGCCATGAAAGGTCTTCATATGCAACGGAGATCTACCTATTGGTATGACATTTTCTAGCGGAAATAAGCGAGGAGTAGCAAGTTCTTTGACAAAAAAAAATCGAACGTATCAAATTTAAAACATTTCGGTGCAAGTTTCGTGGTCCCTAATATATCCAGATTTCCACAAAGCATTTGCTTGGTAAAGTGGGCTGATTTCTACTACAAAAACAAGTGACGCGCTGTATTAGGCGAAGAGATTTAAGATTTTTAGCAGTCAACCTTGTCCAATGATAACGCTTGAGTTTGCTTTTGCTGATATGATCTATAAACCCAGCGTGCGAAGTGTTGCAGTCGTTTTTTAATCCTGTCAATGTTTTTACCTAACAATTACTTAAGTTAAGAACTTTGTGAAACTAATATCTTTAATTGATGCCTTCGAATCATGTTAAGTTAATAAAACCGTAAGATGATATACGACCTCAACAGCAAAAGTGATAAAGCTAAAAAAAGTTGTAGTGTTGTTTGTGTGGCATTGCTTCTCTTTCTTCTCGTTAGCTTGAACTAAAAACTGACAAAACTTGATCATCTGGTCGCCAAAAAATTTTGTTTCCTTGCAATGTAACTTCAAAATTCTTTCTAGGGAGATCCTGGAAACTACCTTTTTTTGTTATTCATTACTTGCGTGGACAGTAACTTTCGAGGCTTTATGAGTTGTGACGGCCTTATGGTTGAATTAAATGCGAAAGATAGGCATGCGTGCAGTCTGCTGTTCCGATTTAAAGGTAAACGGCCCTCTGTACTGCCACTATCGATAATAATTGTACAAATTTTTGAAACTACCCGGAAAATATATTTTATCTGAAAATATACAACGCCAAGCAGTGAATATTTATGATAAGAAAATCGTTAGAGAACACTTTTCCAATTTAAATAACAAGGTACCTTTGTCATTAAATATTGATCGATCATGTTTAGACTTATGACAATCAGACCGTTTTTTTTTATTTTTTCCATTGTAACCTTGAAACTACCGATGTTTGGCACGTACCTTTTTCTACCAAAACCGATGATTTGCCCCAAACTCATATATGGAGACAATGGCAACTTAAATTCGTTATTCTATTGCAGACATATGCGTCATTGGCTGCAAAACGCCCATTGGATGTGTTTGCAAACATGTACCCAATAAATGATTAAAACTTTAATATCAATATTTTTCCAATTTATTTAATAATAGCGGTAACTGAGTGCAGGACGCGCTAATGCGCATAGGAATAAAATGGAACAAAAGAGTTTGTTTCAGTTTCCTCCATACTATGATCATACACATACACCAATCGCACATATTTCCTAACATTAGGTTCTTAATCGAGCAAGCTATGTTTCTGCAAAAAAATCAGTTTCTTGTCTTCATTTTCGCGACTGTGGCGATTCCACAAAAATTATGGGCTAAGATGACTCATATTAATGAAAGTAGGTATACGTCATCTGTATTTAGAAAACGAGACCAAGCAGAAAAAATTGCTTATAGGTATTTAAAGCTCTTTTCGTGTAGGTAAAAGTCACCTGATAATATTAAAACTTCACATGCTTTGTAATCATTTTTTTTAAACCGAAAAGGATCAGATTGATCCACGCGGCATTTCTAGTAATAAAAAGCTTTTGAAATATTGGATTTTTGAAAAGGAAAAGGACGGGTAATAGTATTATGCTCATAAACAGCATTAACGTCTTCACTTTCTTGGTTTCAAGCGCTCAGTTATCAGATTAAAAGACGTTCGACTCAGCTTTTGGACACTACACTAATGACAGGTCACGTCATATGAAATTGTTGTGAGGATTTTGCATTTGGTGTTGTTGTCTTTGCTCATCGAACTTCTAAATATTCTCTGAAAACCATATCCACGCGCTAATTCTAGCAAGCAAGTTACAAAAACACTTTCATAGGAACTTTGTTCCACACCTTAGCGAGTTTATGCGCACAAATGTGTAATGAACGTCTATATATTTTTGAACGCTACAGTCAGATAAAAAGTTTTCTATATTTTGCAAATAAAGTGTTACAAAATATCGCTCATATCTTTGTATAGATGCGTGAGTTTTCCCGTAGCAGATAAAATATAGTGGGCAGGGAACGAGGCTGAGCAACAAAACTACAATTATTTGTACATATGACATGTGTGAGTGAGTGCTTGCAACAACTCTTTTTTATTTATTCTTTAATACTAAGTATGTAGGACTGTTATAGACACCGAGTGCATCTACAAGCAGACGCAATGGATGTCTATAGACGTCATTTATGAATTGAAACAAACCTGAGTTATGTCTTTCTTCTTCGGATTAAATTAATTAAACACTAAATTGTAGCAAAATTTTCTTATGTCGAAAAGAGTTTTCATGAAAAGAGAATTTTATGTAAAAACGCAAACTTTTTTAATAACTTGTTGCTAGTAACAGCAGTAAGAAACGAAAAAGACAAAGTGAACGCATAGAAAAAATAAGCTGAATATCTTTCAAAGTCTATTAAAGGAGTAGAGAAGATTTTGCATTTTCAAAGGAATATATATAGGTATAAATGTAACATAGGGGAATGTACTTTCATAATACAAGCACACAAAAACTTCTTTCAAAAGTTCTTTTCATTAGATCTTCTGACGAGCGCAGCTGATAGTCTATCAGTCTTTCTCATTTTCTGCTGTTCCCCGTAATTCCTTTTTACACTTTGTTGAGGAGAATTGCTAAGTGACTTGCAGAAAAACGTCTGCCAAAGTTTTTTTGTTGAAAAAAGGAACAGAAGCCATATTTCCATACATTCTTTTGACATTGAATTCTATCGCTTGATTAAGAAATTTTGCCGCCACATTCGGAGTGAAAATTTTCATTCTATTCGATTACTGATGCTTTCTGTTCTTTACTTGATGTGTAGTTCAGCTTTTTGCCTGTATTATAGCTTACGTCACTTGCAAGGATATATTAACTTTGTACGGCTGTATGCAACACCCCGAAGGACTTGAGATAGGTCCACCTCTTATTATACTGATATCACTTTCTGAATCGGTCTAAGTTTGTTTGTCTCGCAATCCGATCATACATCCTTTTCTCTCGGGTTCTTCTCCTTCTGTTGTGAATATGTCGCAAGTTTTGAGATATTTTGATGAAATTTGGTACATTGACGTGTTTTGGCCCAAAGCGTTTTTGCGAAAGCGATTCGACCACTTCCCGACCACTGCCGCGTCGCGCTTAACTACCAGCAGTCACCGTTCTCTATTCTTTTTTGGGTTTAATCCTAAAATTTGCAACTAATAAGTTTTGGTAAAGGGATGATAAGCCTGCGAATGATTTGTGAAAGAACATTCTTCTATTTGAATAAATTTTAGCTTGTCTTGCCGTTTGTCTATGTAATGTCTGCCCATGGATTATTGTGCTAAGTCTGAAGGAAATTTTCAAGACGAATATAAATGAAATACGTTGCACTGATATGCTTAGGTCTGAGCACGACAGCGATTGGAAATTTGATCTGAGCGAAAAACTTTTACTATCACTGCATATTTTGTGAAAATAGTTTTATAAAACTCTTTACAAACATCGACTAAAAATGTTATTAGCATTATATTATTAATATCTCAGCATATTAAACCAATGCGGAAAATTTGGGCGGATTATGTGAATTTTATGAATGTCCTAACATAAGCACATTTTTATAAGGATATTTCTTTCTATGACTAATAAGTCCACTTTGTGTTATCTTGTGACGTAATTTAATCCAAGAGAATAAAATTTCATATGCTAAACTCGCACTACGTAGATCTCTCTGCAAGACGCTCTAATTTTTAAACGAAAACAGATCAAGAATCTATTTTTACAATCACCGCCAATATTTTATGAAAAGTAAATCATGGTACGACAAAAACTGCAATTGTTAGATGTAGAATGACTTTTAATGGTCCTTCAAGAAAAAAAAATTATATGTATTGCATTTAGATGACGTGGGTCCACTTTAGCAGCCTTCTTAGTATTCTTAGTAAATGATATAATGTTTGCTTGATAAGAGACTTCACTTATTAAGTATTCGTAATGTCAAGAAGACGGTACCAAATTTGTAGTCCAATGAAGATCCATTTTCCGCACATTTCTCATAAAAGGGTCTCTTCGAAAAGAAAAACAGGCTACGTACAAGGAAAATTCCTGGACATCGAGTGCGATATGCAAAATAACATTTTAAGATATAAAATATTAAGCCTAAAACTTGACGCAGTCTGGATGTGATAAAAAAGAAGTCGTCGAAAGGAAGTTCTGAGCAAGATAATGGCCACTGTATGAGGTCATTAGTAGATGGTAGTTCTTTAATCGGCCAAAGCTTTCTAATCCATTAGTAGTTATCACCCACGCCTAAAATTATGAGTCTTGATTGTAATCAAGGATTTGGTAGTAAGCTACTGAAGCAAGCATCAAAAAATAATTGTATTGAAAACCAATGCATATCTAGTTATTGTTAACATCGTCTAAGCTTCAGTGAATTTTGGCGAACATTTTTGGTTTATTTTCCTTTGCAAAATTTAAAATATAATTTTTCTAGATAAAGAAATGCGAAATTTATTTAAATCTCCAAATATGCTAACCATTTTTCGCATTCGCAGCATGTGTTCAATATCAAAGCATGACTTGCGTTAGAAAACATTTTGACAAAAATCAACGTCATCGCTGAACATGTTATGTGCGCACATGTTAAAAGTTGTTCTTTGTTTGCAGCAAAAGAATTTTTATTTGATTCACAAATTTTTTGCATGTTTTGCAGCCACAATTTTTTTTTTTTCTTTTTGAATAGGGACAAAGCCTAACAATGTTCATGAAATCGAAGACATGAAAAATCTAAAGAAAATTGTGGAGAAAAAAGAATTATCATTCTTTGAGGATTCCTTCGCTTACAGCACAATAATTTTCATTTAATTCTCATACTTGTTCGCCCCTTTTTGAAATCCTTTTTTTGCGAATATTGCTGCGAAATTGAACACAAGAAAAAAGGGAAATAAATTAAAAGAAGAAAAATGTATCCCTAAGTAAATCTCTTATTATTATATCCTACCCTACCACTTGCGGTGTAAGCGTATATTAAGTTTGTGCGGATGTATGCAACTTACAAAAGGGCTTGAGGTAGACACATCTTTTAGTGCATTGGTTATTTTCTGAATCGATCTAAGCTTGTATGTCCGGCTGTCCATCTTGTTTTCTTGGAATCAACCTACAGCTAGCAATATGCGAGATATCTTGAGGAGATTTGGTACACTGACCATAAACCTGATAACGGAGGCTAAGTGTTTGGATCGGACCTGGTTTTCCGTCATTTCCCATACAAGACCTTATTTTAAGAAGCCATCACAAGAATGCACTGGTTTAGGGTATTTAATTGTACTTTCCCTTATAGTGGTTTGCGTTCTTCGAGTACGACGTAGCTTTAATTGAACAAATAAATAGGTGTCGGGATATGTGTGCATGCGTGTGTAAGTACTTGGATTCAACAGATTAAAAATTCTTTTCATTAAACTATTTTTCATTCTTTACTGTTTCCTTTGTTTTTATATGATTTTAACATTTTATTCTCCAAAAATTCTTACAGGCTCTTGGTACTTTTGTTTTCCCAAATCAAAGCTTTTCCATTCGCAAAAGTTTTTAATGCTGCTTTGTGATACAACCATTTTTAACAGTGTCCTAATTATTTCCCTAAAGCTTAAGATAGATTTGCTTTCCAAAAAAACATGAGCGCAACCAATGTAAGGAGCATTTGGCATCAAGTAGCGAAGCTTAAGCCAAAATTGCCGCCGGAGAAGTTTGAATTGATTTCAACCAGCATTTCTGATACCAACCGCTACCATGTTGGCACAAGTGAACGTTTTAATATATTCTAAACATTATACACACAGCCAACATGATGTAATACATAGACTTATCCTTCAACATGTGCTCCCTTCCAATGAAAATGGATTAAAGTCGGAAGGTTTCGGGATCTTAATACTAATTGCAGATATTCTTAGTCAATACAGGATTCTGACTCGATCAAAAGATATAACGCATCTGTTCATCAGTCTGTGTGCTTCCTATTATTGGAACGTCCACTTAGCTGGTAGCCACTGATCAAATTTGAAAATTGTAGCAATTCAGCTTCCACAAGCACATGAAACCTTGATGCATAAGTTAACAGTAGGCAAGAAAATATTGAGGTGTTTACAGAAATTGAACAAAAATGGGCGTAAAAAAGGTCCCAGTCACCAAAACTGCAAGGTTTCGACAAACGTATGTGGACGTGAAAATAGAAAAAGTCAGAATCTTTAAACTCTCAGGCAGATTGTTTCTTTCTTGTTAAAATGACGTAATGTTCAGTCCCCCTTGAAATGAATTTCAGCAACGCCTCTTCGTAAGAATGTTTCAATAAGAGAAACTAATGATAATTACCGTTGTTAAATTTTTTTAGTTGCGAAAGACCTTACACGTCTTAAGAAGCATAAGTAAGTTTTTGCTCTTTTAGTTGTTTTTAAATCCCTACGGATGTTCAGTATGTTCAAGTGACTATGTTACTTGTAATGGGAAATTTTACTACGCTGTATGGCGCCTGTTAGATGTTCGGCTAAGAGTGTATTCATTCATATTAAAATTAGTTTTCAAAAGTTTCTCTGTTCTTATTACGAGAAGCAACGAAGAATTTTAATCCAATTCAGACGAATGTCGACTTCAATACCTCGCTCCCTAGTTTTAGCTACAGACATTTTTGAATATCATTTCATTCATCCACCTATTCTTTCTCGAAATGAATGAATGAAAGCTAATTGTTCTTAATTTTCCTTTTCTCATTTAATAAGACAGATAACTAAGAGCAGAATCGGTTTGACATTTATTTTTGCATTGAAACTTTAATTCTTTTGTTTGCAGCTGCAATTAGATGGGAAAAAGAAAACAAGTCATGAATATAAAGCAAAAAAATGTTGTGTTAAATATCACAAAAAATGGGTATGAAAGAGAGAAAAAAATCGAAAGCCTGTAAAACTATTAAAAATAAATAAAATTTTCATTTTTTGCGCAGAAGAATGCTTGCTTAATACGAATGTATTTCGTTTTTAAAATGAAGCCGAAAAAAAATTAATTCACTTTGTTGACAATGATATGAAAGCGAAATGTTTATGAATCAATAATTTAATTGACGGCACTGACTACAAAGCATAAAAAGATTGTTTGATTAAAAATCAAATATGTACAGATGAGTAATTGGTAAAAAAGGAACTCCCGATTATCCGATTGATGCCCATAAAAGGCCTTTCATTTTAAAAATCTGAAAAAAAGACACTTTAACGTAACCAAGTAAAATGTGCTCTATTTTCAAGCTTAGATATTGCAGTTTTGGCCTCAGCAAAATAGCGTTCAAGTGTCCGCCACTGTTTTAGGCTCACTGACGTACGCTTTGTGCAACATAAGTTGCGTTACGTCTGTGATAGCCTAGCGAATACTCGCATCCAAATGTTCGATAACTTGTGGTTTGTCAGAATAGATCCGGGCTTCGATGTAGGCCTAAAGAAGAAAATGCATGGGTGCTAATCTACAAGATCGCAGCGGTCGATTCAATTCTCTACTGAGCTGCCACTTAAGTACATTTTTTTGTGGTTTTTGCATGATCCTTCTTGGAAGCCTAATTAAATATGTAATTGGAGTTAACGAAAAATACGGTCTTCAAAAAATATAGTCTTACCCATCTGCCTTTGCAACATTGTTAAAATTTTATCGGGCAGACTTTTCTATCCATGTAACATTTTCATAGCCCTTACTGCAATAACCAGAACACTTAAAAATCCCGCTAAATGAATGCTTTGTTGATAACAGTAAGACATGAAATTAATTAAAAATATTTACTCGAAACTCGAAACGATTCTTACACGAAATCAACAAAGAAAGAAGAAAGAAAAGAAAAACTCTCAGTTACATTACATACTTATGTCTAATAAAAAAAGCTAATGTTAACTCGATACTATATGCAAGATAAAGGGCGCTACATACGAGATATAATGTTTTCGATGGTTTTACAAAACCAAAAGTAGCGTGTGGATTCATCAATACTAGTGTTAACTATTTGCCATCCTAAACACTTATTGGCGGAAGGCACATTACTGCGGCCACGTTAACACTTGAACTAATTAAATTGACGTACACGCGTTTAAAGCTTGCCTGCAAGCGAATAAAACTTTCCTAACTGGTGCATTTACCTTAGTACTGGTAGCAAAACATTGCCCTTGGCTCGGGCTCCCCGAAAAATATGGTTCGGGTGCTACGCAAAGTGTGATTGCGCAGTCAACTAGCGTAACATTCAAATCCACTTTGCTATTTCCATCTGAGCCCGGTTTTTCGCCTAATCTTATCCGTCACAGTGTGGTTCAAATCTATTTTGAAATCTCTGAATACAGCAGTGCAGATAAGCTTTTAGTGCAGATCCACAAACCCATTTTTGATACGGTTCTGTCCATGCTCGCCGCTATCTTAAAAATAGTATTAAAATTTACACACTTTACTACTAATGTGTTAGGGCAGTTAACAGTGAAATCGCAGTTAAGTCCGGATACTGGTTTCATGCGAAAGCACAGCTTCGGTCGGCCAGCTCTAAAAAGAAAGGAGAGATAGACGTGTGGCCACAAGTTTTGAGCGAAGTGTATCTCTCCCACTTGTTGTTTTTATTTTTATTTATTTACTTATTTTTTTGAGCGCTTCTTTGATAAAAATATTGAAATATAAAATCATTCGAAAATTAATGAAAATTTTTTATTTGCTTAATCTTATTATTCCATGACTTTTTTTCAATGTACTTTAACTTTTTGTTTCTTTCTGTATGGTAGCCACTGGCGAACAATATACTGCAAGTGGATATTTAAAGCAGAAAAAACTGGTTTTCAATTAAAGAAAGAATCTGTTTCACACGTAGGCACGTGCAAAACATCACGTTATCGCGGATGCTGGCAAAAAGCGATAAAAAAGTTAATATTGGAAATTTATATTGTAAATATATAGTTAATTGGAAATAAGACCAACTATGTAATTTTTTTTTTCAAAAATTGTTTGTTTACCGCGTTTGATATTAAGTTGATTCACATAAAGTTTGTTGGAAAGTTACGGTAGAGTCTTTGTGGCAAAGAATTATGATTTCTTTGAATTCGCAAAACTGTGAACTGATTAGTAGAATGCATATTTTTTATTTCACATATTCATCCACACATTTTCGTTTTTATTTTGTTTCGTGTTTAATGTGGGAGCTCCTGACACGTGCCACACGATAGTGGTCAGAAAGAGAGGAGGGGAAAGAAGGAAAGGGATAGAGAGGTGTTGATTGCAGCTTAATGAAAATCTGACCGATCGGCAAGAGTTGAGCCTCCAGTGGATGAAAGGACTCATTATACTTCCTTAAAGAGGAAAATAGGAGTTTTCTAACCTACAATTTGGCTTGAACTCGTGGATTCCTACTACAAGAAGAATCGAATTATGTCACACAGCAGAAATTCAATAATTCCGACATTGAGGCCCGAAAATACTTGTAAAAAGTTTTTCGGCGATTAAATTAAGCTTATATTTTACCTCAAGCGATACTACCTTCGCAGGAGCTCACAAGAATTTTTGGAATGAACTGAAAATTGAATTCTGCTTTTATCACATTTTTCTTCACGTTATATAAAACTTCATAATCAAAATTTTAATCAAATTATTGGCATGTATTTCTCGTAAAATGTTTGACATAAATATTTTCAGTGCTTAAAAAGCTTACACACACAAGAACTGAGTAAACCTAAGCTTGATAAATTCTTTTCATTCTCTTCCTGGACAAAAATAGCTTTTTTTTCAATTATCTAAATGTCCCCTTGCTTCCAAGTTTTGTGGTTTCACTGCTTACAATTCCTTTTCCTTTTTTTATTTTTATTATTTTGTAATATCCTTTTTGTGATATTTGATTTGTATCATCAAATTCACTTATCAGGCATGTTTCCTGCCTTAATACCATCATACTGCCTGTTGTAAGAATATTTTAAAGATCCACATGAAAGAAAAAATAATTTTTTTTTTTTGCAAGGGTTTATCTGTTTAAGTTGAAACCCCTTTTGCACTTCTCCTTCTTTTTTTTCTTTCGCTTTAAAAGCTTCGACGTTGTTGTATTGTTTTAAGTTTTGATAGAAACTTTTAGCTTTGCACAAGAAACCCATATGTAAGCGTTAAGAAGATTTATATGCCTGGGTAAACTGAAGAGCACATGAGTTATTTTAGAGAGTTTTACAAATTCTTTTAAAATTCTTTAGTTGATTGTTACTCCCAGTACAAGATTTTATTGTTTTTACTGCTTCTCAAATTGTGTTCATTTACGTATTCTTTTTAAAATATTTCTACTCACAAAAGCCTACAAAACTTTGGGAAATATTATAAAATTGAAAAAATCCATTAGAGAAAACACAAACAGATCAATTTGCGAAATTTTGAATTGTAACGTACATGAGAAAGAGAGCGAAGATAATTCAAAGACTCCTGTTGTTAATAAATGCCACCATCCGTGATAGATGGCCGACCTTGTGCAAATAAATTTAAGCCGTCGTCATAATTAAAAGTATTTGCTCTCTACCCGGTCCGGGTTTTATTTATTCATGTATTAGTATGTAAATTGATTTTTCTGTCCTTTTTCTCTCTAGTCTTGACTTTTTAATGCTTTACTTGCTTTACCATTCCGTTTTCGCCTTCCACTTATTACGTTTTGTTTACATTCGTCTATTTAAACATAATAATATTTTATTGCTACGTGATCATGTTGCATAAAATTTGGATGCATCACTCTATTCTTGAACACATACGCACAGCTTAAGAGCAAATCAATTGGAATAAATCTTTTGATACGTTTGTTACGTTGCATAATATTTCAAATAATCTCATTAAATATGTCAGAAGGAATGAAGGGAAGGCAAGCTGTCGTTTTAGGGGAAAATTCAATTTATTTATAAGTCAAGCGAAAATAATCAGAAGTATATAAATCTGGGACATAATGGGTGTAAAATGATTTAGTAATCACGTCATATTAAATTTGCCCGAAATATGCTGTGAAGACATCTTAGAGTACAAATATGCTTAATCGGAAGAAAGAGTGGTATCAATTTAGTCATATGCACTTGCAGTCATGCCCATACCACTGTAATAAAGTAAGTCAAGGCTCGCCCAAATATCAACTTTTTTCCTTTTTCATAAGGTTGCAAATTTGACTAATATATGGAAATCAAATCAACCAAGATATATATATATACCGCGCTGTGCCCGAACATTCTGTACACGCACCTCTAAAAGATGATGTTGGGCTGAGGCCTTGTCTATTATGTCCATCATCTCTGCCTTAAGAAACAACATGAAAAGATGAAAATTTGATGTTTGTTAGCCATAGCCGATGTTGTACGAGAGTTGCACAGGTATACACACGAATAGAATGTGCAAACTTTTGGTTTTTTTGTTTGTAAATAATAATTAAAAAATCAAATTTTTTGTTTCTGAATACAGAGTTGTTCTCAATTCATTTGGTGCTGTGGGCGTGTCCTTTTATTGACGGAACTCATTTTCAATCTAAGTCCACGCATGTCTTCGCCAAACCCGAAGCATACATAACGTCCACGAAGGACTTACGAAGCCCCACTCTTGGATTCTGAATTAATCTAAGCTTGTCTGTCTCTCCATGTGGATCTCTTTTCAACCTGCAGTTCCCAATTTGGCATATGAGATATGGCGGCAATTTTGCAAAAAAATGATCTATAGGGAATTCGGATCACATATATCTATTTTTTAGATCTCAATATATATAAGGTTTATCGTGGAAAGCAAGCCTTTGTGAAAATTTGGATCACGTCGTTTGATGTTTTGGGCATCTTCGAATGGGCGGACCTTCATTAAAGGTGTGCCCTTACACAAAAATAGTGCGCAATTCTGGAAAAATTAATAATAAATTTATTAGGCGTATTAGTGTAGGGCATTGAATGGTAGGCCTTGTCCGACTATAAGGTCCTTATTTGTTTCTTATTCTCTTTTTTATTTTTCTCAAATTATGTGAGTTTATTTATTTGAAAAGAGTTTACAAGAAAGTTGTGAAATTGTGGAAATAAAAACTAATTTCAATATTGTTTTCAAAGAATACCAAAATTTGGTAAACTTGTCAGGATAGTAAACTTTAACACCTTTAAGACAAACCTAGCAAACCAACCAAACATAAATGAGAAATAACTTGACAAGATTGCAGTAAACTTGAAGAAATACAAAAATACGCTAACAAGAAGAAAACAAAGATGACAAAAGTTTTCGATAAGAGTGCTGGTATGTATGTGTAAAAAGAAGATTCGTTTGCAAAACATATAAAAGTGATGAGAGGAAATGCGAAATGTGGACGATTGGAAAGCACAAAACAAGGGTATAAAAATTCTTTGAGTTGAAAAACTGAAAAGTTTGCTTGTAAAAACTCTAGAACGGGTAAGATCAACACATAAACACTCTACGCGTCTTTGACGAATAAAATTCTTCGCCTACTTTCCTCATAAGATATCAACGGTGACACCTTCTTGTCATAAAACGTCGAGTTGTCGCCTTAGTCAGTGGTCAATCGGTATAGGTATAACACTTACTGATTAGGCATACACCCATCAGACTGCGGCCACCGCATATCTATGTCTTTCTCTTTTCGCATTTCTCTCTGACCATTAAAAAGAAGAGGAAAAAACAGTGTGTTTCCGTGTCGTAATGCTTGCGACTTTGTACCAAATTGCGGAGCAGTAGAATCGCACTGAAGTTCTGTAATATAAATTTTGGTACAAAACAAGGTTTGAGCTAAGTTGCGAAAAACGCAAAATAAAACACACCCTATGCGTTGCGACACATGTGTGATATTGCTTAGAAAACGGCTGTCAATTCCGAAACATTTTAGCCTCTGATTAACAAATAATTCATCTCAGAAGCTTGAAGTCGTAATAAAGATTAAGCTAAGACATTGTTTAACAAACCAATTAAAACCTAAACACATACGAATACCGCTTTTTATCGTTACTAAACACTCGGTATAAGGAAGCGTAGACAAATGCTTGTATCGCTTTTCTCTGCTCTTTGGTTTGGTTTGGTATTAATCGACTTGACAAGTGGGGCGGGCATTGGAGTGCAACTATGCAGAACATTCGACTGACAACTTTATTAATGTTATAAAAAAACCGTCAACGTTATATTGATGCATGACGATGTCTTCACAGTTATCATCAAAGAACTTATTGTGTCAATTAAATTATAGCTGAATGCAAATGTAAATCTTTGTGAAGAATTTCGCGGAAAGTTGTTGTTTTAAATTTGATTCTTGAACGTAATGTCATATTGAACTTGATAAATTCTTTCAAGACTCGTTAGCAATGTCGCCCTCTTTGCGCCATCAGTGATTTCTTTTCAATATAAAAATTATAAATGAAAGCGACAGCTTGTCAGAAAGTACGCATTGGTTTCGACAAACGATATAAACAAAAGTTGTAATTAATTCGTTGCCATATTATTTATTATAATACATTACAATCCTGATAGATTTCAATTATACCTGATTTCGCGTGCTTCAGAGATATATTTAAACAAAAAGCATATTAACGCCAGCTTTTTTCAATCCATGAGGATCGTTATGGATTTCATAAATGATTTATTTGCTTTTTCCAAAGCGTAATGCACGTAAACCACTCTCAGCATAAGAGGCCGTTAAGCTCATCAATGCCAAGTAATTCAATCTACAGAATCAATAGCACTACATAAATAAGCTTTCAATGAGAAGACGTAAAAAGGCTAATTTATAATTAAAAAGCAAAATAAAAGAAGGAACAACAGGAACGAAGAAAAAGTGAAAAACACGCATTAAATGCGCTAAACAAATTCAGTAAATTTGCCAACGCAAAGAAATGTTGATTCAAATGTTAGTTCAAACAGTGTTGATAAATATTCTAGTCTTCATGTATGAAAAGCATTTCTATTCGCAAGAAAGGCGTTGATAGCGCTTTCTTTGTGAACGCGGGAACAAAGAAATTTCGTTTTTATTTTATTTTATTTATGTATATTTTTCTTATTTATTTGTTGCGATTTTATGCATTTAACAAACAGCTTGACTCGTGAGTGCTTGTTCTACTGCTTTCCTATATTATTATAGTTACTACTAAAATAAGGGGATATATTGAACTAGTTTTTCGGTTTGTAACATCAATGTGCATTGGTTATCCCGTAAAGGAACGTAGAATTCAGTTAAGCAATTCAGTTTAAACCGTCTGTTTGGTGGTCCATCTCTCCGACTTGCATTCCAAATGCGATTTTTGGAAATAAAACCAAGTCCGTCAGCTTGTCCGTCCATCCGTTCAACCGACTGATGCGCGAATTTTGGAAACAAATGCATTCAGACAATTTAACCTAATCGTTCTTCTTGGCCGTCCTTTTTATTGTGTGTGATATGCAATTTTTTGAGGAAAATCCATATGATCAATGTAATGAACTCCGTTTGTTTGTCTGTCCGACCCACCGACCGACCGAAATGTATCTGTTAAGCAAATCCATATGGACAATTTGATCAAGTACGTCTTCTTCTCCATCCATCCGTCCAAATTTTATCTGAAGTGCGATTTTTTGAAACATTCGTGGTCGATAAGTTTATATAGAAAATTGAAACTGCTATACACATTTGTAATCCGAGGTGACAGGTCATATTTGAACAGACCAATACAGACTATCAATTGCTCACAAAATACCGTAGAATAAGTAAAACACTACACTTAATATTTTATACATATTATTATATTTATCTATGTTATTATGCTTTATATTATTTGTAACGTATTACTTCCTATGTCCAGCTAAAAGTCACACAAGAAAACAGCGGACACGCCTAGATTGTAATCTAATGTACGGACCTCTTATACATATCATTATTTTCATTTATCTTACTACGCTTTACAGTATTTATAACGTATTACTTCGTGCGTTCAGTCGAAAATCCCGCTAGAAAACAGCAGACATGCTTAATGTACGGATCTGAGCAGGTTGATATATAAAAAATTCGTCCAAAGGCTATTACAACTTGTATTTATCTTACTTATCTTCTTTTTTTTTCTTTACTTATTCAGTTAACGTAGTTACGCGCCATACGAACCAATGCAATCTTGATTTGCATATTTAATTGGTTTACGTTACAACGTGCATGATGATGTAACATACCTCGACAGTATAAGTAATCCAATAAAGACCGATAATTATTGTTAAACTGTCCTGGCAATCGAAATGTTTCAACACAAAAGAGAAGTGCTTAATAATTACCGATGTCGCGAATCATTAATTTTATTCAAAATTTGCAAACGGAAAATAAATGTTATTTATTAAATATGCTCCTTCGTTACGTAATGAATAGTCCTTGTGATAAGCTTTAGACTTTTTCAGTCAATAAATTACTTTGCCTGTGAACTACTTAAATCAAGCGTTTCAGCTTGAATTGGATTCAAGATTCAAAGATTATTGCCGCTGCGAAGCAACACAATTCCATTCAAGGGATAACACAGCTGCGACTATCTAAAAGGATTTTTAAATAATTTTTCATGCGATAGAAGGAAAGGTAACACATTAAAAATATTTGAGAAGATTATTACACACACACACACTGGTACCATAAAAAAATTATTTTGAAAAAATATTAAGAAATGCTAATTGTGAGGAATTTTCAATTAAGGAAGTTCTGAGGCCTATGTCTACTTTGGTGCCAATTTGAATTGAGAAAAGAAAGAAGGAATCATTTCATGTACACATCTATACTTACAGAAATGCGTAGAACCTTTCAGAAATGTTGATTTTTGTGCAACTGGCACACACCTGGTACACCTTACAACAATGGCATAAGAGCATAAAAAGTTTGTGCGGCTGCACGCAACACCCGGAAGGACTATAACTAGTCGCACCTTTTGTTATATCTAAGCTTCTCTGGCTATCAGTCTGTCGTCTCGTTTTCTTACGCTCAACCTAAGTTCTGAGATATTTTAATGAAATCTGGTACACCGATGTGTTTTGGGCCAAAAACAAATGCTGTTCAAAATGGATGAGATCGGACCACTTTTTCCTCCACTGCTTCTCGGTATGTAGATAACTGTAGGATGGCGCAAGGTATTTAATGGCGTGTCGGGGCCCTTTATAATATTTTTGTTTGTTTGTAAATAAAATGAACAATTGGTTTGGTAGCCGCCTTTTGTAGAGGCGCGTCTCCCAGAAGTTTTGCAAGTAACTTGTACTTTCATCCATATTATTAGATACAGTTCTTCTCTTTAGGAAAATCACGCTTAAGTAAGCAGTTTTAAAACTACGCTTGGAAGGTAGGTAACGAAAGACCAATGGAACGGAACGATGGTTCGCTCTGGATATGGCGCTCATATTTTTATTGAGTATGGATTTTCCTCGTTCATCATTTTTTTTGGTTTCCTCTTATTAATCATGGTTTAATTACGAATTTTCTTTTCATTCTATTTACAAGCCATGGGTTCTCTATTTTGCGAAACTGATCTCTGTGTAACGGCAACTAGTCCTGCGAGTGAAAGGTGGCTACGTGTTAACTGGCCCATATTTTAGTAGCAGTTCTTGACCGAAATGCGTTAAGATATCCAATTCACTATCTGCAAACTCTACTAATGGCGAGTGGCGTGTGAGTTGAAATATCCGCTTCTCTATCCGCTAATTTCAACACTCGAGAATGGCTCTTATGCTAAGCTTTGCCATCCCTCTACACTAGATATCTTCTCACTCATTCAGAGGTGATGCCTACAAGTAGCGCGTCCAATCCGCGTAAGGTGTAAGTCAAGAGTTATCTCTTTTTGTGTTTTTAGTTCCATATCATTTACCTTACAAGTGAAAGAATAATTCGTCTATGCAGCGGGCTGTTGTTGTTACTGCCACCACCGCTATACCATTGCCCTAAATAAGTTTAAGTATTGCCAACCTAATGCATACCTCATAGCTTAAGCCCCTTATATGTGTATCGTAAGTTCTGCGTATGGATGAATATCCACGTCGAGTAAACTTTCTGTAAACCTTTATACGTTTGTAGGAACAGCTACAGTGAATATGTTACCTTAGCTACACAATGTGTGTAACCTATGTACGCGCTTATAAATCCTTATATGAATGCGTGTTTGTATAAACATATCCAGCATATAGTCGTGGCTCTACATGTAAAATTATATAATTTCTAAATGTCATTATATTTATTTTTATTTACTGGAGATAACAAGTCGTGGGCCATGTTGGCCAAGGTTGGCTATGTAGCAAGATGTTTATGTTTGCATTTTCTTGCTCGGTGAGGAAAGCCTATTATCTCAGACGGCCAACAGACTGGGATAAGTGGATGAACAAGACAACCGGATGGAAGGATTAAGAAATGCTTCAGCGATAGAGTGGAGTGCTTCCTCATAAGATGACGTGTAACACATTATTCAGTTTCTAAGAAATCTGCTGCCTTTTTTACGTTCACCTAGAATAGTGTCTGTTTCCCTTCGATTTTCCTTAACGTTCTCGCCTTTCTTAAAAGCTAGATTGAAATGAACATGCATCTGTGTCCACTTATGTTATTATTTATATCACTTATGTTCATATTGTTTTTCTTTTGTTACGTTCGTATTGCTTTTTTGCTGTTGCGATTTTTTTTTCCCAATATTCAAGTAAAACGACGTGAACGCGCTCATCATTCGTCAAGAAAGAACTGACAAACACCAGCCAACCCATTGGGCTTAGGGTGTTTTTCTTTTTTTGCTATTTTGTTCATTTTTTTACGTGACATCGAGTGAATGTTCTTTCTTTGAGATGGTTGTTATTTGATGAGCAGAGGAGAAAACCGAAATTTGTTGAATAATTTGTCGCTTTCCTTCAGTTTGCTGTCACAAGTCATTCCTATGCGTCATTTCACTTAAGATGTTTTCATCACAGTTTCATGTTAACTTTTTTCCCTGAGCAAACAAACTTACATATCTGGCTGTGTATGCGTATGTGACTGTGTGCTTATGTTTGCAGACAATCTTACTGACATCTCACATGTGCATGCAAGTGCTTTTTCTAATAGGTTTGTGTTTTCGTTTGCAACTCTCTTTCCAAGCGCAATGTTTTTTAAATGAATAAATGCGTGCTCTGTTCTAATAAATGTTTAATTTTTTGTTGAATCTTTTGAATTACACTTTTTTTCATTTAACCGAATATAATTAAAAATTCAATAAAAATATTCGTCGTGTGACAAAGATTGTCTTAATTGAATAGAAGAATTACATAAACAGCTATCAAAATAATTGTCACGTAGTCTGAAATAAAAAGTCCAAGTTAATTATATCACTTAGTTAAAGACAAAGTTGATTATTTTATTTAGCATCTTTATTGCTTAAGTTATCCAACGAAAAAGGAATATTGCTTTTTCTAATTACCGTAGCAAAGACTGTACCGACAACCAACTAACACTTATGAAACGGACAGAAAGCTCTAACAATCTCTAATGTCGCCCAAGAGAAAATCTACAATGTCAACTAATGCTAAGTAAACGTAAAGCTACGTGTACGAAACATTAAGTCAAATGACTTATTGATTTTTTGTGTGTAAGGAGCTTAAGGCGCTGCTAAGATATTCTCAGGATTTGTTCATTTCTTGTTAATGGCCTCAGATGAAGGTTTAAGTCTCAAGCGGATTGTAAATGGTATGTTTGAACGAAAGGTCTATTCGGTACATTTTATAGGTCAAACAGTAACTTGTGACCATTACAGCAGATATATCTCTTCAGCAACCCTATCATCGACTGTCAAGGTAAAGCTCTTATAGAACAATACGCACAATGGTGAACAGCTTAACAAAAGATTATCACAATTGCCTATAAATGCTGACGACTTTCATCTTAAAAGCACTTTGTGGAAGCTGAACAGAGTATGCATCCAGAAGTGAACCTCTGAAATATATGAAATCTTCAACTACAGATGTAAGCTAATGAATTGTAAACTTTAGAGGACTTTTTCAAGAAGTATTGCAGAGTGAGAAAACTTAGTTAAAAGTTAAAGTTAATTTTCATAAGGAATTCCGCTATGATCCATATGGTGATCAATTTTGAATAATGTGTATAAAATAACACTGAATAAACCCATAAGACGACAGGCAGATATCGAGACTATTGAAAGATCCTTATGACTCTTAGATAGTACCAACCTTCAAGCTACATGTATGAAAATATCGCGGCATTCCAACCATAAATTTACAAGCTACCGTCATTTGAATGAGTCACGTTATGCTACGATCTTATTGCGTCATATGTTATACTTACTTTCATGTGCTTCACCTCAAAATGAAAACCCCTCAGCGTTGTGCTCATTAAATACTTGCATTTATTTCTGTCCATCTTGTTGATTATGAACTTATGATTACATTTTTTTGATTTTCAATACGCTTTTTTTAACATCAACAAAAAATAGAAATAATAAATCCACAAAAGGTTGCTATATAAAACAATAAAAAATATTAAATAAGAGTAGTGATCATTTGCATCCCGTTTAAAAAAAAAAAACAACGTCGGCATGATTCCAATAAGCAATAGAGGCGCAGAATAAGACACTCTTAGGTATACACAAGGCTAGCAAACACACATCAAAATTATCCGAAATTAAGCATACACTAAATCCAACTCAGTTAAATTTTTTTATTTTCAATAGATTCCAAGCAGTTTAGGTAAAATGGGCGTTTCGTCTAGTGGCTGACAATGGTTAATTATTGGATTGCTTTCGGGGAGTTTTACATAACCTTTTAATAACCTTTCCCCTTCATTTTGTTTATTTTGACTGCCTGCGGTTAACAATTTTGTAGCATCAAGATTAGATGCACGGTAGTATGAAGCGTCTTTCTGACCGTCCGTTCATCTCTCTACTATTCATCCACTCATTAGTCCTTTCTTCTGTCGGGCCATTCGTCCATCTATCGACTTATAACGTAATGAAAACAAAACTCCTGTTACTGTAAATACGCCCGAGTCACGTTTCCGATCAACTAAAAATTTTCTGCATTCTGAGTCTCGTTCGCAATGTCTGCCAGTCCTTTTGTCTCTTCGCTATATATTGCTGGAGTTCTCATAAGGGCAAAAATTCCAGGTCTGTAAAAACAAATGTGATCTTCACTTGAGAAATAAAACAAGGGAAAAAATAAACTAAAAAACTAACATTTTCACTTGTTAATACCAAAAAATTACAACCAATTCCAAACATCGGTTCAAGGTTAGATGTATTCAGCAAGATCAAGAAAAAGCTCTCAGTAAAAACAATTTCAATCGATCAACAATGCATTTTTTATTTTACTTAAATGGTGGAATAGGACGGACCACTGTTAGTGTTTGCAATTTCTTTCATTTAAGCTGCTTTGTTATTCTTCCTTTGTTTCGCTTTTCAATCGATTTCTTACGGGGTTTAGTGGTGATAGATATATAACTGCTGCCCATAATTTGCTTCTTTTTTGTTAATTGCATGACCATCTCATCCTTTGCGTCATAAGCCCGCCATTTTTAATGTAATTAGGATTTCGATTTTCAACCAAGCAGTTCCCAAAATTTTAAGCAAGCTTTCAAAAATTTCCCACATTTTGGGTCATTTTCTGTAGACTTACCAAAACTGAAGAGTGGTCTTCCGTGTTCCTTGAAAACAAACAATTTAGTAGTTGAAAATAACGATCGAACGCTCGGCCATATTAGCAATGGCTGAAGGCTGCTGCTTAAATAGAGCCCGCCCTGTTATTAAAGGTTTGCTGTCCATAATTTTTAAAAAGGAGATGGTTTCTTCTTCTTCTTCCTCACATTAAGATTGCTTTCATAACATCTACCACATATTTTCTCAACTCATTCTGTTCCTTTCAAGTTAGCTCCGCGGTATAACCAACTGAAACGAGTAATGGATAGAACGATTAAGAAGGCTTTAAAAATTGTAATGATTGTGAAAGCCTGAACTTGTGACGTACTGCATGTGGATATAAGACACTCGTAAGTCTTTTTCTTGACGCCTTTAACAGGCGTTTATGTATAGGTTTTTGAGTTCTTCTGAGATTTCTATTATTTGCATGCACAAACGCAGAACTTAGACTTCAATCTCTGCTTTTCGACTATCTTTCTCTTTAATAACTAGTAAGTATGTTACTATGATGTCCAACACAACCCTCAATGAAAACAAGAAATCTTTTTTTTCTTCCTCAAAAGGCAGTTACTTGTTTTTCTTTTTTTTTTCGTTGCTATGTATATTCTCAACAATAAATTTTCGAAACTAGCTCTCCAAGAAGAAAGTTTTGGAAAATTAAAAAGAAAACAAGTAAAATCACTATAGTGGGTAACTGTCCCCAATTAAATGAATTGCACCACTTCGCTTGTGGTTGCCAAAAGTGAGGATTTATATTAGAAGTGGTCGAAAAAGCAGTCCGATCCGAATCATTTTCAATAGCGTTAGTCTTTGGGGCACAGCACATTAGTGTACCAAACTTCATCAAAGTGTCTCAAAAGATTGCATTCTGTGGGTTGAACAAATGAAGGCGGGCTGACGGAGAGACGAGGTCGTTTAATAATAACTTGCTGCTTCGATCGGTATAATAAAAAATGGTTCTGGCTCAAGCCTGGTTTGCATACATCCAGTGCCCTGTTGTGCTACAACTACTGTAGGGTGCAATCAATAAATTGTAATTCCTTTTGTTATTTTTCTTTACTAACATATAGTAAAGCTTTGCTTTTATATTTTTTCAAATCTCTGCTATTTTGCATTGTACCTCGTGTGTTTTCACCAATCAATAAACAAAAAAATCTCTTGTCATGCATAAAAAAAAAAACAAACAGCAGCCAAAAAAACACATAAAGGGTGAAAAAATTAAAAAAAAGTTTGCTTAACATTTTGTGCTACCGTGAAAATTCTATGAGCAAAAAATCTGTTGTATGTAACATTTCGGCATATTTTCATTTAGAAACAATTGCTATACACTCACGTGTGAATATAAAGTCATGGTAGATAGAAAGAATAAAAACTGTTATGCTCTGGTTTCGATATTTGCCTTTGTTACTATGCGCTCCCACATAGCACTTACGCATCCTGCCTTGAATTTTTGGCTACTCGTAAATTGGTTCATTTTTTGCTTGCAGGGCAGTTACGTGTTGTTGACGAAACTTAACCCGATTGGTTTACCTAAAATTACACATTGCGCTTTTCATGTGATGGAGCAGGCTGCATGGCAGTATTCGAATTAAATAAACTTAATTCTATTAAATGATGAGATGAAAACAAGACTTGAATAGGATTCCTTCCTGCCATGCCTTCTCAGAACTGTTGATTTTCTCTTCGTAGGTTATTGTAAAATAAAAATTAACCGGTAGTTTCAGAGAATTGGTTGTATGTGCTCACAGTAATCGGAGTTCACACACACAAAGAATGCAAAATAAGAAAACATTTTTCATTTTTCAAACAATTTCTCATTCACTTACAAGGAATATTACACAATGCTGATCTGATCGATAAAATAAGTAAACAACAGACTTTCTACGAATTTTTAATTCTGTAAAGCAAGAAAAATTTTATTTTCTTTCTTGTTCGCCGTATCGTTCAGTTTAAATTCGTCGGAATGATGGGAAAGAGGAAAAAACATTTTGCATGAACACTATTTACGGTCTTAACGAAAAGATGATTTTGATGGTTCGATAATTTAAAATAAACATGTATGAGATGTGAAGGACTTCTACAAAGTTGAGTTCTGCATAAATGGGAAAAGAGTTAAATTTATGAATAAATTGAAAAAATAGCACAAATAATTTAATTTAATTTAATGTGCAGCAAATAGATGAGATGGAGGGAGAGAGAGAGGGACTAAGAGAGAAGGTTCAGTTGCTCGTAAACGGTCGAAGGGCGAGCTCTATGTAGCGCGATTCTTATAATAAAGGCCTTACTGCTCCACATATTTCGACCTTTGTGATTAACATAAATTTATTCTTAATTTTGTTCTTCCCAGTTCAGTTCTTCCTTTTACTTATGTGTCTTTTAGGAGTAGAGAATTTTATACACATTGTAGTAGTGACTGAACGCAACATTGTCATGCATCAACTGTTTGAAAGGCAATTCCCTTTTATGTGCTCAGGGTCTTTTAAGCCTTCCTCTGCTTGACTGGTTGCTAGTCTTATGAAGTCTATCCGAACTTGAACAACTTTTTACATAATTGATATCACATATAATGTATTCGAGCACATATATCTTTGACTCAGGTATGATGCAAATGGATCCATATTTGAGTCTCTTTAAGAAGAAAAATCTGTATGATATTCATATTTTCGGACGGAAGGAACAATGTTATTCAGTTTTTACTCCTTGCTTTTCGATGAATTATTTGCAACAAAACATCGGTTGTCCTAAAAACTTAGCACAGTGCTAATCATAACAGACTTTCATTGTGAAGGCCATAGCTGCTTTAGCATCGAAATTGAAAGGGGAAACATGAAATGGTAATACAATTGATATAAACTCTATATCTTTTTTTTACTTAAACTTTACCATATTCGAAAATGGACGTAACATGGCCATGCATCAACAATCGACGCTTTTCTAGCAGCATTACGCGTTATTTAATCACTTATGATCTAAATTATTATCGAGTTAGTGAAATGTAGGTGAGCTGAAATAACTTTTACATATTCGAACATGCCGAGTATATTTATGAATAGCTTCGTCTAAGTGGCGACTTGACTGATTCGAAAAAGCGATGCAAAGTCTTTTTAATTTATTTTCATAAGAGAAACAAATTTAAATGAAGATAATTTTTTCAGACAGAACGATCCATTTAAGTTTGTGCGTAGTATTGTTTAACTCAGTCCCTACTTCTTGCTCTCTTTCGGTTGAGTTATTTGCAACAAAACATCGCTGGCCTTTAAAGGTTAGTACAACCGTCTGTGAAAAACGCAATAATAATAAAAAAAAAAAAAAAAATGCAAGAGGAGGTAAAATTTACAGTTCTCGATTTTTGTATATGTTATGTGCACAAAGGGACAAAACGTAATCTAATACTTCAACTTTCATTCACTTGCACTAAGTCTTTCCGTTTGGTTTCTCACTGTATCGATAACTTTGAATTTTTCTTAATAAATATGGGAGTACAACTAAATATTTTTAAATTTACTCAAACCTGTTTTATGCGGTGAATAGGGAGCGTAAAAACCCACAAGAAAAGACCACACAATAAGATGTTTGAGTGTATAAACAATATATTTTTTTATTGATCATTGAAAGACACTAATATTATTGCAATACAAGGAAGAGCAGCTGGCAGATCTATCAAGATACTGCGCGAGGAGTTAATTTCATGTATTATACGAGGTTTGGCTAAATAGTTTCGGGTCTAAGTACGAGAAAAACATTTTTTTTTTGCAAAAATCGTCTTCATTCATCAATTTGTCAACAGATTATAGCCGGTGAAGATTATATGAAGAGAATTAGATGACCGCGGCAGCATATCGAAGGTCCATTCATCCAATTTTCAATTATAGTCCCAGAATTGTGATTCCGTGGTTTTGTTTCACTGTAAGCAAACTGTACATCCAACTACGGCCATCTTTTGTATGCGTAAATCTTCATGCAATACATCACAAGCATGCTATTTGGTTATGTCTAAAGCATCTGCTATCTGTCCAACGTGAACTCAACGTCCGTCTAACACTATTGGATGAACTAGAGTATCAGTGGTTTTTGGTCGTCTCTTAGGCTGGTACGACAAACTCTCACTTTAGCTATCGAAAATGTCATGATGGCAAAAGTCACGCCGCCACCACGAGGACCCACAAGGAACTTTTTTTTCAATTTGGCGAAAACGCTCGCATTGATTTATTGGAATCACTGTGAAATAATAAGTTTGCGTCCAAAATGATTGAAATTTCGTTGACTACTTATCAAGGAATGCGCAAACATACTCTCCAGCTCTTGTGGACAAGGGGCAACGTCGTCACATTCAGATCGAAAACTTTTCAAGCAGTCTACGTACGTCAAACGTTGGTACGTATTCTCATTTTCCACTTACATTGCACATCTTTCCCCTTTTGCTGCATAGGTCGAAGCCAGGTCGTGGCATCCAGTTCTCAAAGAACATAAAGACTACCAATAGTGAATGTAGTTAACGTAAACCTATCGCAATGATCGACGTTTCTATATTATTAGAATGCTAGATGTAAATCTCGGAGGAAGATACTAAACCGTAAACCACATGCTACGTGATTTGCTCTGATCTGTAAAAAATTAATGATGTCTTCAGATGACTTTTGATCTTTCCTTTCTTTTTTGTGGTAAAATCATAGTCAGGTCATCTGGAGAAGTTCGAGGGGTGGGAATAAGCAGTTATTATCCTCAACAATCCATTTCCATCAACAATTAATATTTCGATCCGTGACAATGGAGAAAAATTTAAATCTGCGACGCGATGAGAATGACGCACAACGAACAGCCTCAACGTAACCGCTAATTGAGAAGAGTAAAGATTTCTGAGAATTTCAGAGCAAATACTTATTAGCCTTAATATGGTTAACGAAAGAAAATCGTTCGTTATAAAACAATAGTCAAATATTCCAAATTGTTGCCAATGAAAAGTGAACCAAACTCAACAACCAATGTTTATTTCCCTTCCTAGTAATAAATTTAAGAACTAACAAGCCCCATGTAATTACATTTTACTTGTTTTCTGCTTTTCCTCTTCTCTACAATATGCATTCAAGAAAATGTTTAATTAAATATCTTCCAGCATGTGATGTTTTAAAAAAAAAAAAGTTTAATTATGAGCAACTCTCTCACTTTTATTCTATTTTTTATTTTTTTATAAATTCTCCTTTGAAACATTTTTAATTTCCTCTTCAAATATGCATTCTACACGTTCACTGTTCTCTACAATTATCATAAAATCTTAGGGAATCCGCATTTAAGCGAATTTTACATCAAGCGTTTTCATTTCGAACTTTCCACAGTTGGTTTGGCGAGGAAGGAAGTTGAAGCAATGAAATAAGCAATGAATGAAATTATAGTTGAAAAATGATTTCATTTTGCTATACACTCCCACAAGATTAATAACATTTTCATAAGCGGGTTTTCCATTCACTCACTGCATCTCTGAAGAAAATTATCTAAAGCTCACTCATTTGCATTCATTATAAATTCCTTTTGAAAAACCATTTTGCATGTTTTTAAACATTTAGCAAAGATTATCCACAAAGCGCTAGAATTTAGTTTAACGATTTTTACATCGCTCTTAGTTGCCAACCTCGTCAACCATTTCTTTCTAACTGAATAAATTTCTTTTAATATTATAACAGCACCTGTGGTATCTTCCCAATAGCACTGGTTGTAAGAATCTAATATCTTTTGTGTATCATTCTCTCCATAGTGGGTGTTAAACACTTTATCGACTTTATCGATAGCCTATTAATCGGAGACGACGAAAGTCTGTTAATCGCTTGCCGTAGTTGCAAACAGACATTCGTGATTTAGTACTGAGCTAAAACTAATTGCCTTGCTCTCATCCTATGATAGCCAGCGTGCGAGCCAGTTTGTTTGAGCGAGAATCTCCGGGTGAATGGCCGGCTGCTACGGTTTTAATATGAAACCACCTTTCATTATTCGAGGGCGGCGTGCAAGTATCACTCGTGGTATTCTATTAGTCGCATTGATTTAACAAATAAAGTTCGGCCGTTTTTAAGAACCCTGTGATAACCATGTGTAATCTTTCGACTCAAGCATGGGCATGAGCTGATACTAATTCGTATTCTTGAGTCCTTTTCGCCCTAAGTCCTGTTCATTACGCAGAAGCTGCATTGGAGTAGAAATTTACGACATTCTATAGTTTTTCGATAAGCTTGTCATTGCGTGCCAGACATCATCAAACTCACTAGAATCCATTCCCTTATCTCTTGCTTAGTTAAAAAAGATGTCATTATTTTCCCGTGTAGTCAAAAACAAACTTCAATAAATCCTCTCCCCTTCTTCCGACCAAACGCTTTCAACACTTTCTTAGATTTTATAGCCAGTTGATTATGTTATGGCTTACTCGAGATCATCACAGATTTCCCTATGTCCAAGAGAGTATTCCTTTCTCCTAAGCCACAATTTCAGTACGCAATTTACCCTAAAATAGTTCCTATTGTAATTCTTCGGCCAAGCGTGTATTGAACTTGTCGACGGCCGACTGATGCAAGACAGTATCAAGTACTGAAATAATCATTGATTCAGCGGTTGAATTTATTGCATCTTTAATTTCCGAAACACTAAGCGGACAATAGACTTTTTTAATAGGACACGTTATTTTCGATAATAATTTCCTAAATCCTTTGCATCCAGGTAATTATTTTCATTTAAAAAGAAAACAAAAAATGGTAAAGACACGTTTACTCTTCGAAACCTTTTTAAGAGGAAAGAAATTGCAGTTGGTATGGAAAATTTAGATACTTTCGTATTAACGGAGGAACTTTAAAACTCAGTGTATTGCGCCGGTCCATGAAGCCATCACATAAGCTTGGTAAAGAACTACTTAAGTGTTAGAACACGAATGTATTGCAAAAGTATGACTCGAAGGCAATTCATTCTTGAAGAGAGAGAAGACAATTCTAAGCGGACTGCGCTCAAGCTGATCGGATTGCGTTGTACAGACAAACCTATGTATTATACATAAGCACAGTGTGTTACCTGAATTGACACATTCTTCTTTCGAAAATAATTAACTAACACCGATTAGTGCAAATCGCTTTGGTTGAACAAATAGAATGTTAAAATAAATGCTGAAAGACGTGCGCCCAATAGAAGTTCTTGCTCTTCGCTATTTTTGAATGGCAATAATTACTTTGTAAACTATCTTGGCTCCACCCAGCAACTTGACCTTGCAACTTAATTCCATTGGCTAATTCATCAAGAATCGCAAGTGAATGAATATCCAAGGATCTCGTGCAACTTATTTGCACCTCTGGTATGCAATTGTGGGAAACAGCACGTAACTCTAATTTTGAAATGCTTTAAAAATATCAATGTAAGAGTGTTTGTCTTATTGGTGATGTCGCGTTGTACGTTGCCAACAACGTATTCGCGATGAGCTGGATTTTCTTTTTATTATTGGGTATACAAATAAATGCCTTCCGCTGAAATTGGCTGCTTTATAAAACGTTACTGATGAGTTTATGTTTCCCGAAATGGTAGTCATAGACAGATAACATAGATGTTCATGTTTGAAAGATATAATCTTCAGTTTTTTATAAACCATTGGTCAGTGTACATCAAAGTTTAAAGAAATGGTTGCTATTTACGGCAGTAAGTCGAGTTCAACAATTATTTTAAAATATTTCGCCGGACTGAGTGATTCCGCAAATCCTTTGGCAATGTCGTTTCTAGATGAATCCAATATGATCGCAAGATAGGAAAGGCATCAAATATGGCATCTTCCATTTCGAATTTCATTCACTTTTATTGCTGCAATTATTTTAATTAATTTTCAGAGTTTATTCACATCTTTGCTCCTCGGTTATTGCTCTCAGTTTGCCATAAGCTGTACTTATTATCGTACAAGTAATAAAAACCAAATAAAAAAAAATTTTTCTATGTTCGAAACCAAACCAATATCATATGGTCACAATGAAGACGACATTGGGATGATGCAGTCAGTAATTTTTCTATATGGTTTTCAGTAGAAAACCATTGAATAGCATTGACAAACACAAGCATTGATAACAAAAACAGAAAATTTTTTAATAAATATACCGCTTTTCAAAGTTTTCATAGACAACCCTGCAGTTTAAAATAATTGATTTGTGCAAATATATATATACAACCACAACGTCAGTATTTTATTTGTGGTAAACCGATTGAATAATTAGTCAACAAAATTTTTAATAATAAGCAGTGAAGTGAAAATTTAGTAAAATTTAGTTCACAAAGAATTTAAAAAATTTTATCCAACTTTAGAGAAAAGTCCTCTTCATTTCAGAATGCATTGCTGCGTAGGTATATGTGTGAAGGAGACATTCATGAGTTGCTTCAGTTGAGTAGTACCTAGAAATTTGTAGTTTGAGTACGCGTACGCAGATTGTCTGAAACATGTGAAGCTTAAGAATACCGTCCATGTTAAATCGATCCCAAAGGCCGCTATGCGTGATTATAACTTAAATAAGTGAAATAAATTTAAGAGCCTTGCACTATTGAAGAGGCTCAATACTTCTTAGTGTTTATAACAACTTTCCTAGTAATGGAACATAGTTACTTATTTTTATATTTTCGAACAAATATTTAAAAACAATTTCCTCGGTTGAATAAATCAAAAAGGAATTTTAAAAACTATTCATATGAAATATAAGTGGAACATAACAACTCAGTAAACAATTAGTTTTATTATTTGTTGTTATTAATTGTAGTTTTTGCAGATGTAACTGCTCTCGTATTAAGTCAACACAAAAGTATTTTACTAATATGTTTGTGTGTTCTCCCTAAACATACGCATGCATATGAAAGATTCGTTTACTATATAAAAATTTAACACTTCAACTAAAAATATACGTTACAAAGTGTGTATGTATGTGTTTTCGTAAAACGAACTATACACTTTTACACATATTGTAGTTCTGGTTAACGTGCTATTAGCATAAGTATCGTGTGCAAACGAATAAAATAAAGGCCAACATGTGCACACAAACGGGAGACTGTTAGCATGCAAATGACTTTGATTCCTTGAAATATTTAACGCATGAATATCAGGTTAAAATGGTTTTCATCGAGTCGCTCTGGACGTTCTTTTCTGATTAACTTTTTTGCTTTCTAAACGATTCAATGGGCTTGACTATTAAGGACAGCTGTTAACTTCGATTTTCATTCTGTTGCACATAAGCAAGATGCGAAAAATGGATTTTTTTTCAGGTTCTCTTGATATAATTATTAATACATTTTTTTTTTGGTTTTAAATATTTAAGTTTTTTCAATTTTTTTATTCATTCATTGGATTCTTACTGTTAATAAGCTGTTTGTTTACACCAACCAAGTGCACATTTACCTGGTTAATCCGGTGGTGATAACGTCTTGAATTATCGCTTACAACTAACCTAACATAACAAGTCAACATAGCCTTAACCGTAGTCAACAATTTTTTTGTAAAAGCAACATAACATCCACTAGTGATGTAATAGTTGAGTTAACAAATCTTAATAGCAGACTTTTTAACATGGATATGTGAAAATAACATAGAATCTCTTTTGCATTTAGTTGCAAAGAGCAAAAAAGAACAAAAAATAAATAAATAAATATCGAAGTGGATTTCAGTTGTAGCAACATTTGGGGCAAGAGGTTAACTCCTAAACGGCTTTTTAAAACGACAAATACAAATGTCATTTATATTGATATATGTTTAATTAATTTACTCACATAAAATAAGTGAAAGCACTGCAGAGGCTTTCCCTACACCATTTCGTTTAACATCGTTCTGACGAAAAGGCAGTCGGCAATCGAAACCATTTTCACTAGTAGCCGTCTTTGGCCCAAAACATTTCACTGCATCAAATTTCCTTAAAATATTTCGAAAATTTTGAGCTGTACGTTGAACAAAAGAAAAAAACCAGATGGATAGACGGACAGACAAGCTTAAATCGATTCGGAAAGTGATCCTGAATCAGCCGGTACAATAAAAGGGGGCCCTATCTCAAGTTCTCCTAGTTGCTGCACACATCCGCACAGCAATATAGCTTTATACGTCGGGCGGTGTATAAAGTGTGTCCTTTGTTAGGTTAGGTCAGTCAAGTGTATAAGTTTCTTTCGATTATTCGTTTAGAGGATTTTACATACGTCCTCAACGTTGTTTTATTGGAATATAAACGAAGTGTCTAAATATAATCCTTGATAACTTTAATGCGGTTTACTTAAAAGGTGGACATATCTTTCTGCGTTTGTACAGCAATCGCCTGATAGAGTTGTTCCCCTTGTGTTTACGAAACTTTTGAAGCGGGACGAATTTCGGGATTGTATTCTTGAAATATGTTCATATATATATAGCAAAGGAACTTCCGGGCTCGCGATAATACATCGTCCTACGCACACTGCCCTAAGTATGGATCAATATGTCAGCAAATACCAAACTTCGCGTTAAAGAAATTAGTTGGCTTGAATCAAGAAAAGCCGTAAAGAGAGTTTATTGAAAGGAAATATGCAAAAGTCACTGCAATTTATAAACTGACAAACTAGTCGACATGACATTACTGTCAGATTTTAACGACAACGGTAAAGGCCTTATACTAAAGTTTACATTTTGTTTTTTGAAGATGGTGTCAAAAGCAAGAAGTCGTTTCAGTTTGATTTGATGCTGCAACAAAATTACTCCGTCTCGTAAACGTTTGTTTTTTCTCTGCAAACATTTTCCTTGCTTAAGTGGATAGTATACAAAATGTCCTGTGTTTGGATTCCAAACAATCCTTAACGCTTTAGTACTACCAAATAAATAACATAATATCCACTTAATGTTGAACAGAACCTTGGACTAAGTCCTTCTTCATTACAGTTAAACATAGCCGATGTTGCACTTGCTCTAAATTGAAGTGCAACTTTTTTATAACAATGTTGCCAGCAACATATTAAATTTTTTAATTACATACCTCCTCCAATATTACGCAAAGATGGTACAAAACCCACTTGACAATGCAAATGTATATTTAAGATAATGTATTTTCGTTTATTAAGCATAAACATAAGCAAGCGGAATAAGCAAACGGTATACGTATTTTCTCAATAGACGTTAGCAATAACGGCGAAGGCAGGAAAGCATTTTCATGCATTTATGCAACGATAATTTAACAAAACAAATAAGAATAAGAATCATGAACGAAATTATGTTCGGCTTCCTTAGTCATCAGCTTTATCGTAAAACAAGCAAGAAAATTATATTCGGCACTGGCCGAGAAAAAAAAAAAAAAAAAAACAAAATGATGTTTCGATTCTCTGCAATATTAGGTAGGATACGTTATTATATATGCAGAGTAACAAGCTTTTGAAAACCGGTGTGTTCTCCGTACATGTGATAGTGCGGGTGTGGCCTTCGATCAATTTCGCACCTTTTGAATATGAATCCTTCCGCTTAACTTCCAATTCCTTTGGCTAAATTTGAAGATGATATCTTCATTTTGGAACCCAGGAGAATGGTTACCACAGACTCGAAAGAGACAAGCAAAAGGCGGAAGCACAAGATTAAATCGATTTCGAATTTGATACCGCTCAAGATTGTGAGTACTGTGTCACTTCCTTCTGGTTGCGGTAAATGTTTAGGTAAAATGAATGTACTCCCGTCCTTTGGAAGTGCATTCTTAAAATGAGCCAAAACTCTGAAAATATTTGCTTGTATTACAATATCAGTGCGACCAAGCTTGCAGCGCTTCACAGGCGTGAATAGTTCAGCGAACATCTTGCCTGATCCGGCTGCATCGCCAGAGAGTAGGTCTTTAATAAGAGCGGATAATATCAGAAGTTATCTCAAAGAATTGAGCGTAATTTTTATTTTGAAAGTCAATAAGATCCTACAAGCCACCCTTCATATTTCGGCCGAGGAAGAAGCTACATTAAGAATCCAAGCTGCTACGGCCGAAAATGATACTCTTCTGTATATCTGTGCAAAGCACATTCGAGAAGCCTTCAATATCAACACTCGAGAATGACCGAGGAAGACGTCGATAACAAGGCCTCCACTACCACAATACCCAGCGCTATTGACTAGTGCTCGAAAGCTATGATGGGTGGCTAGCTCTTCGACGCAACAATACCCTAAACTACCCGCTAAATCTGTTCAAAAACAAGCCATTCGTACCCAAATTTATTGAATTAATGAAAAAAGTGTCTACTTTCAGTTCTCTACAGGATTAATGAATCTAATAAATAACTCGCCCTGAAAAATTCGAGAAAAGTGACTTAATCAGTATCTGAGACTTTGTGTCCTCAACAATCAATGAATTTTGCGATCCAAACTTTATTAAAAGCCAAGAAAAAAACAATAAATAAAACAATAAGAAATCAAATAAAAGCACAATCACGCAATAAACCACAAATCATTATTTTATTGACTCGCTATAAACTAATGTAAAAGTTCCCAACGGGCAAATTGAGAATTACGTTCTGTGCAATGTGTAAGTGGTATTCTAATAAAAAGTAAATTAATTGGATGATTACGATGTTTGAAAGAAGTGGGAGACGAAATGAGAAGGCTTTAAAGAAAACAAACAATTAAGTAAACGCTCTAGAGCTCTAGAGCTCCACGTTTTTGTATCCTCTACAGGAGTTAGATTAAAGTCGCTAAGTTTAGGTTCACCCCTACTGCACATCTATATGTTTGAATTCGGAATACGTTTATTAATATCGGCACATGAAATATTATTCAGTATTTTATTTTTATACTTGAGTGGCTGTAGGCTGTGGGTACTCGTCGCAATTTTCGTGATCCTCATTCAGAAAACTTTAAATATTAAAATCTCCATGACTAGCTCTTGTCACGTTTATGGTGCAAAGGTAGTTAGATGTGTGGACAGGTCTTGTCAGTTGATATTTGTTTCCAATCTGTAGACCTTTTTCTTGTTGGAACCTTCAGTCGGTATCTGCTTTAAACGAAATTCAATCGCTAAAATAGTTTAAAATAATTGGGCGTTTCTGACAAATAAGCCCGACGGCTCTTTAGCAATGTCAAGGCTGCTTTCGTTTGGACTATCCCTGAAGCCCATTCACTTGAAAGGCTTAGAACAAACTTTCCGCTCCACCGTAAAGTTTGTGTATTCTTGGCTAGCACCGATTTCGAAATTCATTCAGATAAGTAACAATTGAGGTAATGGTTTCAAATTCGGCAGAAACATTTAAAGTGTTTTTGTAAAGATCGGTACTGAAAATTGAGCAGATCGTTCATAGACAGCGACCGCAATGTAAACTAAGAACATATTCGCTATCTGGTGATTTTTTTCGTTATTCGGATACTACAGCAAACCCAAAATGACTATTGAAAACGGTACTTTGCAAATTTGGAATCGAAATTTCGGTCATAGTTGAATATAAGTTTTTTAAATGCTCTGAGCTTTTTTCTAAAGATAAAAGTGACGGATACTTTACAACGTCCTTCTTCCATATACTACACAATATTCATAAGAAAACAAAGTGTTCCGCTAATGAGGATAAGACTTGGAAAATGTTTTCTAAATATTCAACATTTGTATGGATTCATAGAGCCATCAAAATTTTACTCCTACAATGATTTTCTGATTGGCTTCAAAACTTCGTTGGCACTGAGTACACCCTCTGGTTGTCCCGTTCGCTGTAATGACGTTTTTGTCGATAAGACGGAATTTATCGTTTACAAGTTTAATTTCTGCCCTCAATTAGTTTCAAGTTAATACCTTTTCCAACTTTCATTGACTTACGATCACGCTACTTAGTGTCTGCTCTTACATGTACGATGTTTGTCAATTGACGAAAAATACTACTTGAAATGAAATGAAAATTACGATTCACTTTTCTATTCAAAATAAGTCTGGTGGATAGAGGTCGAGAAATGAGGTCGAGAAATCTAAGAAGGAGCTACGGAAAGTTTAAATTCATTTCTAATTACAACTTTTCAGGCATGCATGTTACCTCATTACTACTACTACTGCTGCTTTTTCCTTTTTGTTGTAATTGTATTCTTCTTTGATTCTTTTTTTTCTCGGAAAAATGATTTGAAAATCTTTTATTGAATGCTTTTCTTTTTTTTTCACCAAATATTAAAAACCATTTCTCGCTTCAATTCACTCAGTTCTATGTAACTAATGTACTGTGCATATATATTTAGGTCAAACTGCTTTAAAACACTTCGTCCATCCTCTTTTATATTATTTTTTGTGTGTATTAAAACGATTGGCTTTTGATTTGGGTTTTTTTTTTGTCTGTTATCAGCCAAATCAAAAGGAATAACAAAATAAAATATTGTGTTGACACTAAAAGCAATTAAATGCATGTCAATAATTACCTCTCAGTCATGATAAAGGCACACTTAAACTCTTTGTTTCGTTTCAGAAGAGCAACAAGCAAATACACAAAAAAACAATGCTAAGATACTATATGCGGTCTGAACCGAATTTCCTAATGGCTACTACTTGCTAATTTGAAGTTTTAGTAAAAAGATTTTGAAAACATACTTAATCGAGAACGTGGATACGTGGAACCTGGCATACTCCGTAAGCTCAAGGTATACGATTATTCCGTCTATTCTATTGCAAGGCGCAACTGTAATCGCCAGAATCATTTCTCAGAAACATTTTCAAATCTTCACTCTTATGAAATCCAAGTTGATTTAAAAAATGCCTAAATTTAAAATATTAAGCCTCGCAATTTGCTTCATCGGTATTGTATATAGTATCTGACTTCCCATACGGTCGAGAATTTTCCGAATCTCTTTAAAAATTATTCCAATACAATTTTGTTGTTTACAACGACACCGACACAGTTTACATGCTTGGAAAAAGACACTATTTCGGTGACCAAAATCATAATTTCAGGAGATGAGATTCTTCGGCACTTAAGATCGCTAAAACAGGGTTGCTTTCCAAATCTTGATGGCATTCGGTTATGTATTTCTAAAGCGCATGCTACAGAACTTTGCGACCCGATAGCACGAATGTTTCTGCCCAAACAAGTCTCGACTTCTACTGCACTGGCAGAGTAGTTTCTTCATCCACACAAACGGCTATAGAAATGTAATAAAGAATTATAAATGCATTGAGTGACAGTCCTCCTGCTTCTACGATGTTTGCGTTTGATGAGACCAATAACCGTTCATGTCGAGAGGATGGGTGTTTCTATTCTGGACCTGAATGAATCACAATCGATGAGCTTTCACAAGTGAAAGCTTATTCACTATACCTTACGTTCGAATACATTCGTATACTCGTATACATTCTTGATGAGCATCAATTTGAGGAAATCCGTCGATACGTCTATGTAATGTCGCTTGTAAACAATTTTTTGGCTGCAAAAACAAAGATATCGACTTGACATCGGCAAAAGATCGGAAGTTCTTGCAGACTGGTATTGAAAGTCAAGCAAATCAGTTAAACAGCACGCCTACGTTATCGCGTAAACTGACAACACCTCTATTTTCCATGTTTTTTGTTCATTACTTATAAACTGTAACCGATGCCGGCAAAAATGCCCATTCTTCAAAAGAGGGAAATATCAGCGAATTCGGTCATAACCGGACAAAATTTTTCGATTGATTAAATTTTAGAACATTTTTAGGTAATAAAAACAATGCTCTGTTTTAACTGCATGATGAAAATCTTAGTCCAAAGTATTTTTTCATTAGGCAATGCCTGCTGCCTGTCGAAAGTTTTTATTGCTACTCATAATTAAAAACATTTTTTAATTATTTTTGTTTGGTCATTTGCTTGAAACGCATTTAGGTTGTCAAACGCACTTAGAAATATGAACCCGAGACCATGGACAATACATGCACATCTGATTGAAAAGAAAGTGTAGCGTTTATCCCCCTCCTGAATGCTTTCCGACAAGGCTCTTCTTAAATTCTAAGCAAGCATACTTGCACAACTTTAATTTTATAAACATAAATAAAGAGATGCTTAGTAGTCGCGAAGCGAACGCTAATTCTTCTTTTACTGATTGTGACATTTATTCTGACTTTTGAAAGAATGGGTAAGATTATAGCCGGGCAACATCGACCATTACACGGCCGACACCACTTCGCCAAGTACAGTTATTCACTCGTTTTCTAATAATACACCGAACAGTACATATACAAAGCCAGAAGAGCAAAGCGAAAGAGAGGACTTGAGATAGACTCATCTTCTATTACACCGCGCGATTCGACAAGTAATTTTAAGCTTATCTGCCCATCTGTCCGTCTTGTCTTTTTGTGGGCAACCTACCCGTCAAAACTTTCAATGTACTTTGACGGAATTTGTTAGACCGCCCATGTATGAATAGCTGTAGGGTGGTGTAGAGTATTTAATGGTAAGCCATGGCACGTAGCGTTTTTGTTTGTTTTCTATATATTTTGCTCATTCCTATAAACGGCTTCCATAAATTTTAGATATAAAACTTGCTTCAAAATAAAGCACAAACGAAGACAAAGACTTAAAATCTGCATCTGCTTAACTGACTTCTTCTCTATGCGTTTTATTCAGCGACGTGAAGTTCTTCAGGGAGACGCATGTGTGTACATATGTACAAAGCAATGTTCCTGTAGTTTTCTAACTCATAGCGTTGGGAATTTTATTCGGCACAAGGAAGTACTTAACATTTTCTCCCTTCTTGGGAAGATTGATGGCGACTCGACGTTTTGCTGACACTTAAGTAGATACACGGGGAAGCACTTGAATACGTAGAAAATACGCAAAAAGACTAAAACTACGTATGTGTTTATTAATGAAAAAACAGTAAACGAATAAAAAGAAAATCGAAATCGAACGGTACAACACAATATATATACAAAACTCAAAATGTAAGAGATTAAAGCTAAAGTTTTCAGTGATGAGTACAATGTGCTTATCTGGTGTAATCACTGATTTTATTCAAACTTAAATTTCCACAAATTGTTGTGCACCTGTATTGGACAGATTTAATTAATTTTCAAAAAATTTTAACTTATTTTGATGCTGCTGTTGTAAAGGTTTTCCAAACTAAACCTAAGAGCAGTTTCAATAATAGTTTTAATAATTTCTATATTTTGGATGTACGACGACAATTACACGCGCGTAACGAATAAAAGTGCGCACAAACCACAGTTCATTACATAGCGGGAGAAAGACGAAATATCAAAATTTCTAATTAATTTTCGCAGTGCAAACTTGCATAACGAGTTCCTTTCCACTAATTTGACTTAGCGTTCAGGCTTAAAAAGGAGTTTGAAATGTGAAGTAAATCGGATAATAGAAGATGAAGATAAACTAAAACAAGTAAAAGAATTGTGTTCGGTTATGACCGAATCTGTTATACCAATCACCGACTGAAGAAAAGGAAAAGAACCACATTTTCTTATCCTATAACATTAGATGGGCGCGGCTGATTTCTAAGATATTTTATATTAATGTATGTGTTGAACTTTACAAGTAACGAGTAGAAAACAGTGAGAGCAAAGGTGGTCATAGTTTGCGTTGCATAGGCGTGTGAGCTTTGTAGGCGTGTCCTTTGATGGGTTTGGCTGATTCTGAAATTGTCTGCAAACTTGTAGACGGTATCTTCATGTTTGCGGCCAGGAGAATGTTTCCGGGAGACACCGAACGCAAAGAGGTGGGGGAAAAAACCTTACGATGGTTGAAAAAGTATGTATTTTATGGTCTCTGGCATATATTTACATATGTAAAAACGAAAGGACAACTTTAGTACACCTCACACTTCAATAATGGCTTGAAAAGGGATCTTGCTTTTGAACTTATTTAAACGCCGCTTTCGAATATAGTTCCGAAAAGTAGTTTGTTTTATAACAACGTACTTAGGTCCCTCGGCTAGATTAAGTTTTTCGTTTTCTTGATTGCTCAAATGAACTTTCTTTAAATATCTTTTATAAAACTTTCAATTCGAATTTTATATACACATGCTTATACATATGCTTAAGAAATAGAGTACAACTTCAGCTTTGCAAAGTTTATTATTGTTGAAAAGTTGAATTGAGAACCGAAGACAAGAATTATTTGACAACGAAATTCATCGATATCCGTTTTCTCGCACATTACGTGATTCGTCATGCTCGTCAGGACACTAACACGACAGTATAAATTGCTCGCACTTGAAAGAACAATATTTTCGGATTAGTTTGGGAAGTACAAATGCTGAATTTGGTTTGTTGGATTTATTTCTAGCTATTCATTTGTTGTACGCTATAGCGCGTGTGATCCAAAGGTATAGCACACGGACTTATGCAGCAGTCAGAAGTGCTTGAGATAGATTTGCCTTTTATTGTGGCGATGGAGTCAGAATTATTTTTTGAATCATTTTCTGAATCGATTTAAATTTGTCAGTCCGTGCGTCTACCCGTCTTGTCTCCTCGTGTTCACGCTACAGATCGAAATTTTTCAAATATTTTGATGAAATTTGGTACACTGACGTGTTTTGGACCAAGGACAAACGCTATCAAAAAGGTACGGATCAGACCACTTTTTCCAGTTACTTCTCGTATCAAACTTTCGTTTGGAAAGTGCTTATACGAATAACTGCGTTCAGCGAAGTGCTGTTACACAATTAATTGTGAGCCGTGTCCCACTAAAGTGCTTTCACTTGTTCAATACAAAAGTATTTAATATATTTATTTTACTCACTCTATTGCTAAAATACGTTTACAGACTAAAACAACAACATTTTTCAAAAACAGAAATATTTCAATATTTAAACCTTTAGTTAAATGTTTAATAAATGTATAAACAACTGAAATATTTCCTTATTAGCTTTGAAGTTTACGATTATTGCAAACACATGTTCGAAATATTGAACGTAACGGCAGTGAAAAAGAAACCTTATGAACACTTACCATGTCAGAGCGAGCTAATTATCCCACTTTCCTGTGTTGCGTAATTATAAAAGAAAACTGTAAATTAAAGAAATGTGAAAACTGTCGAGACCGTACAACAATTTATGATGACTTTTATTTATAAAAGGCCGTCCGTACTCACTTTACAATAATTAAGAACAACAAACAATTTATGGACACCACGGTAATAACAAGCTTGACATCTTCTACTAACAACAAGGCTATCGTTTAAATGTATTCCCATCTTTAAGTTGTATTCGAATGCCCTTAAATAAAATGGTTAGAAAAATTTAACTGACTTTAGTTTCCTCAGTTCTATTAAATTCAATTTTAATCATTCTTTAAAGACTTTTAAGCCTTCGCACTTGTTTTACACAGGAAAACTCGTGTGCCAAAAATCTGCAGACAATAATTTTTAATACAGGCCTGAGTACGATGAGTACATCGGATTTTTTTCTCTTGTACATACGAATGTTTTCAACAACAGTTTACTGTGGCTTTTTTTTTATCATACTCTTGTATGCCTTTTGCCAAACGTAGAATCACAGTTTCGTTGCTATTGTGTTAATAAGGCAGGCTACCCTGTTTGTTTTGTCATATGTTTCCTTGTTTTATTATTTACTTGTTGATTTTTCCTATTTTTTTTTTTAACTGAACGAAAAAGCATTTGTTAGCTCATTAGGTTTTCTTTAAATTATCCAAAGAACAAAAGCAGTTGAAACATATTATTATTACCATTATTATTATTGTTATTATTAATTCAGCCAGAGAGTCAGGGTGAAATCTTAAAGCACTAGCATCTAAGACTATCGGCTTTATTTAAAGCTCTTCCGCACTTGAGATTTGAAGCCACGATGATGGAGTTGTTAGTCGAGATTCTGCGCCTAGTCGGCCACTCAGGCGGACAGGTTAGTTGAAACATTAGCGAAAAGAAAAAAGTTGCATTGAAAAAGAAATACGAAAAGAAAATCTTTTACTCTGAACAATTGGTAAGAACGCTGCGAATGAGAAAAATGCTCAAAAGAGGAAACACTATTTAAGGGCTGTATATACACATGCTTCTCTACTGAATATGTTACTTGTCCAACGGCGATAATGAGTTAATTAAACCTCCTCCGTTTTAACAAAACACAGCGGAATATATTATCATTATTGTTGTTGTAAGATGCAATGTGTTATGGTTTGGAATAAATGAAATCATCATTAAGGAAAGCTACCAGCAATAATTGACGCAATTAAAACAAAAAAATTGACGCAACATAAGAAATTCGGCCCCATACAGAAACACATGCTGGGGATATGTTTGCAGTGTCAACTTAAACCCTCCCCGCTGCGATCATCAGACATTCCTTCTTTCTGATGGTTTTAGTACATGACTTATTGTCTCGTCCTAAATACAGATTCGTTTGCGGACAACCACAAAACAAAAGTTCTCTGTTTTGCTTCCACTACTATTTTGCGTAAAAGATTTAGAAAAGCAATGACTTTCCTGGGACAATAACTTCAATAAAGTAATCTCTAAAAGGATCTTTTATGAAAGCCTTCTACTCTTACTAAAAATTTTACTACACCTAATAACTAATCTGTTGTTCTTGTTTCTTTTCGCTCGCTGCCTTTCACGGAAATTTCGATATTTTAAAACATTGTAATATTAATGACCTTGACCAAATTCTTTCCTGTTTTTTCTTTATGTCTCTTCATTGATTTGTGGATTACATCCTCATCTTCTTATCTCAGCTCATATTCTAGGGTTCCCATCTTCTTTTTTGTTGAATTTGTGTGCTAAACTTACTATCCTACTATATGTTACCGTGGGTGGTGAATAACCGTCGCTAGTTGGGTGAACGCAATTTCCGCGACGATGTAAGGCCTAAAGACAAAGAGAAGAGTTTTTGTGAATAATTTAATGATTTTAATTTTTTTTATTGTAACTAGTTTTACAAAACCTTTGCGAGACAGTAAATTACGCGCAGCAGACCTCGCCTATTATGCATGCTCAGTGGAGCTTTTTTAGTCATGTTCGTCCATCAGCATGACGCTCTCTTCGATAATAGATAGCAACTCTGGATAATTGAGAGAATACCCGGATTATCTAAAGAAACCCTTCCTTTCAATCTATAAAATCCGCACGTCCATACAGCGCATATTTAAAGCCTATAAAGTATAAAAAGCGCGTATATGTAGGGGATTACAAGACTTTATAATGTTATGCACTACCGAACCTATGGAACCCGGGCGCGTTATGTATGTAAGGATTTATGCAATACTAAGAAGGACTTAGGACAGATCCACCTTGTATTCACTCCTGAGTTGACGTAACCTGGTCTGTCCGTTTGTCGAAGGTCTTTTCTTTTCTTCAGCCTACGGACTGTAGTTTTTAAATAATTTGATGAAATGTTGTACACTGACGTGTTTTGGCCCAAGGACGAACGCTACCCAAAATGATTCGGATAACTATAGGGACATTCACTTCGGCAAATTTTAAGTATGTTGTATGTGTAAAGAAAAGTAAACTGTTGCTAATCAAATAATTCAATTTCTTAACAAAACATAAACGCGGAAGGAGCAGAATTTTCTTTCTTTATAAAAATTGCAAGCATTTTCCTGCTCCTCCGATACAAGGTTTCTTAACGCTTTTTTCCTTTTTATTTTTAATATGATTCACGTTAAGAACTGTTAGGTTTTCAATTTGATTTTCAATTTCGAGAAGCAATGCAGGTGTAACATGGAAAAATCATAAATTGACTTGAAAATTTAAAACCTTTAGGGCAGGATTAATCATATACATGACTCATACGCGAAATGATTTAAACGGCTGCTAACAGCAGCTAGTGAAAGCGTCGGGCGTGAAGCAAGAGCAGCAACTGAAAATGAAAATTTACATGTAATACAAAATGTTGAAAACAATGTTCCGAACACATCCTTGAAAAATGAAAATAACAGCAACACTTTTGTCACTGTCAAGCTACTTGATGTGTGCTTTTTCGAAATTTTACATTTTTTACTAGCTTACGAGGTGATAAACTTTAATCTTTTAATTTTTCTTTAAAGCAATAGTTACTCACGTTTTGCTTCTTTTTGTTCAAGGATGTGTACGAACTCTTTATAAAATATCTTTTATTATAACGTAGGAATCTAAAGGCAAAAGTGGTGTAAGGAGAAGAAGAGAGTTTATTCTCATGATAATTATTCTTTCTTTTCCGTGAAATTATTCTTTACTTTAAAAACTTGAAAAATTTTTAAATTTGAATTCTTCATTAAGTTAAGGAGTAACACCGCCGTACATTTTTTAGGAAATCGATTTTCTGGTCCTGTAAACAGTCAAGCTTTACATGAAAAGAAAATCGCGGGCGTAGCAAAATTTTAAGTCATCAAGAAATTCCAATTTTCGAACATAGCCCTTTAGGCACTGGATACTTTAAATGCGTCTTTCTCGAAACACGATTTTTGGACAGCAGCGTAACTCAAACATTTTTCCGTTTTTTACCATATCGATAAGTAATTTGAAAACGTTTTGTTTTTTTTTTTTGCTCAAATGTTGAACTTTTTCATTCAAACATTTGCAAATCACACAAAAATCCATATAGTAAAAGGGTCTCACGTATTTATTTACATTTAGGAAGATACTCTTTTTTTCTCTTTCAAAATCATATACGCTGCGTGCTATATAGACCCTTAAATTGATAGTGCTTCCCGAGAATGGCTCCGGTGTTGCCGGCTTTTACTATTTTTGCAAAATCATCTTTTTTTGGGAACACTGAAGTATGCGCCTAACAGTCTCTGTAGACATTATCGTTGGCTAGTCTTCACTCTAATAAAAAAGAAAAAGTGTCCAAAAACACCCTTTCTTTAGGCTGATGCAGTGGTATTACCCCTAACTTAATGTAAAGGCTGCATTTCCTTTCTTTTTAAGAAAACTGCAAAGTGGGTAAATAAACAATTCATTCTTTAGTTTAACCACAACTTTTTTACCTATTGTTGAGTTATCGCACAAAAATGCATGGTTAACAATCTTCAAGCAACATAAGCTGATAAGCTTGGCGAACCTGTTCAGTGTGTTGTTAACATGCAACTAGTGGGTAACTACGTGGTCATTGCTTTGTTTAGCAACTAGAACCCAATGACAAATGACAAAGGAATTTCATTCAAACATTTGGATTACCTACACCACTTGTGGTGTAAGGATATATTAAGCTTGTATGGATATACGCAACATCCAGAATGACTTGAGATAGACCCACCTGTTATTATATCAATCTAAGCTTGTGTGTCCGTCTTGTTGTCTTGTGTTCAACCTACAGATCGCACTTTTTCTGATACTTTGATGACATTTATTCCAGTGACATGCTCTTGCCCGAGGACGAACACTATTGCAAATGATTTAAATCAGATCACTTTTGCAACCACCTCCCATACAATGTTTAGTTGGAAAGTCATTACATGAGTAGCTGGATTAAGCAACACGGTGCAGGATGTTCAATGGTGGGCTGTGGTCCATTATAGTGTTTTCCCTTGAATTTTCTTTAATTTTTGCAAAAGCCTCTCTTTTATATTTCTCGTGAATACATGAGTCATTAGCAAATCATTGGTCGATAAAATGCACTTCTCCTGTTCAAATCCACTTTCGCTAATGCTTAAGCCACTCATCCACATATATTTTCCAGGTAGTTGCCAATGTCGCCTCCCAAGTTTCTTCTCTTTCAAGTGTTTTCAGTACTAGCATCGATCGCTTCCCACGAAGCGGTGAAACGACTTTTGGCAAAAGTAAATAGAAACGGAAGAACAAGCGGCCCCATTCGTCCTTTTAATTCAGAAAGAATAAAAATTAGGATCATTCATTCTGACGGTAGCTATTGGTGCCGGCAAACATGTGTTCTTAAGTATAGAAGCACTTTTTCTTTAACCTTACTATCTCCTACGCAAGGATTTTGTCGAAGCTTCCTCGTTGCATGATGGTGATGATCGACTAAAAGGGATCAAGTAACAATCGATTCTCGTTCATCGTGTTTCACGTTATTAGATTATATAAGAAGATTTCAATTTCAAAAGTAAACTTTAAAAAATCAGAATCAATGGAAACTTTTCTTATCTGCCATTCTTCTGTGTTCATACGGTTACTTGCTTTTTTGATTTGCTTCTTCTTTTTTTCTTGCTTGCTGAGTTCGCATTTCAATTGTGTTATTCTATACATTTACTATTTTATGTATTGAAAGAAATTTCTTAAACAAGATTTATTATAAAAATTGTATTGTCAGTCATCTTCACTTCGTTGACGTTTTTATTGAATTATAGTCAAAGTACAATACAATATCGTAAAGTTGAGTGAATGGTAAGCGAGACATAGAAGAAGAAACAAAGTGTTTCTTCTTTCTTGGATTTGTCTAGGAAAAGACACGCACAGGATAAAAAATAATAATATTAAAAATTCCAAAGGGTTTCAATAACTAAAGTAGAAACGGATCATGTTTAAATTGTCAGCGATAATAATCAGAACATGTTAAAATAAAGAGGAAATCCATTCGTGTTTATTTCAACAAAAAGAGTCATTCATTCAATTATGAAGAAAGAGAAGAAGTTAAAAGAGAATATAAAATGATTATCAAAACAATATTAAATTCAAGGCAAGCAAATCAGGCAAATATAGTAAATGAGAATAAATTGAGTGGACAAGGCGAATTCCACCAACTGGAATGGGAACAATCATAGCAAGTTTCCGTAAATTGGGATCATTAATAATAGTTTTCTATTGCGCTATATAAGTGGAACCAGTGACTTCTTGCACTTGCAACGGATTGATAATTGAATGTGATACGTGATCAACGTATGTGTTTTGCCTCTTAACTTTTTGAGGCACTCTTCGAGTTCTCTTCGAGATCTTGCCCGCAAAGCACGGTGTTTGAGGAACTGCATGACTTTTATGTGAATATACATAAAAGCGTGGGGCGCTTAATATTTAAACTTTAAGAAATTCGACTTTTCCTAAAGGTGACAATATCTTGTCAAATAAAAGGAATTCCTGGAAAAAGTTTATTTTCCATTCTTTGGTTGATTATAATGAAACTTTATATGAAAAGATAAATAAAAATAATATAGTGTGTCACTGCCCACCATTAAATCCCTACATCACCCAACAGTCACTCACGTGACAACCTTTCAGAATGGGGCGTTATATAGGAAGCGGTCGATAGAGTGGTCCGATCTCAGTGATTTTCGAAAGTTCCCGTCTCTCGGTCAAATTCCTCAAAAAATGCAGAATGTAGTCTGAACAAAAAAAATACAAAACGGACAGTTGGCCAGATTATCTTAAAATGATTCTCTCGTTATTGCAAAACAACCGAATAAACTCAATATATCCTTTTTTAATAAGTTATTTTTTATCTGTGGAAGCACTTTTAGTTTGACTGAACGTACATAGCAACTACGGAACGGCGATCACGCAATGGACGCCAAACAGAGACCTAATATGGCAACTATCTGCTGTTCTGCGACATTATAGTTATAGACATAAATACTTCTTTTAATCATAGCTTAAATACAACTACTTTCAGCTAAATGTGTCGCTTAATAATAAGGAAAAAATCCGCCTGAGTGGCCGAGTAGGCAAGAGTCTCGACTAGCAATTCAATGGTCGTGGGTTCAAACCTCAAGTGCGGTAGAGTTTTTAATAATAAAAATAATAATAATATTAATAAAAAAAATAAATAAATAAATAAAAAGCCGAAAGCCTTAGATGCTAGTGCTTTTAAGACTTTAGTCTTAGAATTTATTCTCTGGCTAAATTTAGATAATAATAATAATAATAATAATAATAATAAGGAAAAAACATTGATTCATTTAGTTATAATGGAATTGTGCATGGATTCACCATCAATCAAGCACCGACAGTGTTGAATATAAATTATTAGGAAACTACCGTCTACTATGCTAGCTTGTGGATTGAATCAGAACATTCATCAAATCGTGGATGTGAATCGTTATATAGTAACAGATAACGAGACTTTGAGGTGTCAACTTCCAATTAGACAAAGAAGAAGTACAGCCGAGTGCAGATACACAGTCTTCTCGGCAAATTTCTTCTTCTTATATTTTATTTCATTTTTTTGTTTTTTTTAATTTGAAAATACCCATCACAAGCGCCAAACATTTGCTTTTTTCCGCTCATATATCTTGCAAAGCATAGACGTAAGTATTGTTATTGCAAGTGCAACTGTTTTTTGGTTTTCTGTTCTGATTTCAAAGCAAAAATTTATGTGTGTATATAAAAATATAATACATGTGTACATAGGTGTAAGGCGTTCTTACATGTATCGACAATATTTACCTTCCGATAAGAGAAGGTAAGTGGCCAATTTAAACAAGCAGAACAAAGTTAAGTCTTTTTTCAAACTTGCTCAAAGGAGAATATATTGTAATGGTTGCAAAGTATACAAAGGGGCATCGGAGACTTCACACATTAGGTGCGTTATGCAACACCTTAAAAAGCGGTTTGACTGCTTTTGTCTGTTTAGCTGTCCGCTTTTTTGTTGAATGCATTGTTCAAGCAAATACTTACTGCATTCTTCTCATCTCTGGCCAGAACAAGATCGAAAGATAACTATGATGCATGTAAGGAAGTTAGATACAGCTAAGGGCATAAATTGTCAGTGGAAATTTGAAAAGTAAAAACTCCTACATGTACTATTTAAATTTTAACTAAAGTTCTGAACACTTCCACGTCTGTCCGTCCATCTGCCTGTTGATATTATGATTGCAACATCATTCACTTGGCCTTTTATATATTCTCTTGCATATCCACGTAGTAGGTAATGTTGTTTGGCTAACAATGTTTCGATTATGCAACGTTTGCTATGTTGAAACGTTGAACTTTGGACTGGCTGCTCTTAAAAAGCAAACAATAGAACAGTAGAAAGAGGTTTAGTCCTATGCGAATACGTCTTCTGTTTTCATAAAACTTCCAGAACGGGATTTATTTCAACTAGCATGTGCACATGCATCAACGTGCAAACATCTGAAGCCTGTGAGCTGAGTTTCTACTTTGCAACATACAGTTAATTGCCATTTCTTGGTGCAAGAGACGGACTTATGTCTGAATTGGCAAAACTAGATTTTTGATATTAAGGAACTTTGTTATTAAATATTTTAAAGGAAGTGTAAGTTGCACTTATCGTCTTCGATTGGATAGATAGTTCAACAGCATTATAACAGCAAGAAAAATCGTACCTGACTTAGGCAACATTTCGATAGCAACAATTTAATTTCATAAGACATTAAAGATTTTTATAAAGATCGTTATATGTTGTGACTTTTTCTTTTTTGTGGCAAAATTTTTTTGTTAACCCATATGTTTGGAAACTATTCTGTGAACTTTTTGTTTTCAGTGCGTTTTCACTAACGACACGCAAACGTTTTATTATTTGTGTTCATTATTATTTCGAAAAATCCGGTGCTAATTTGGTCAAAATAATCTGAGTGATGTCATCTCCCGCTAGTCAATATTTAATGACAGACTTTGATGGCACGGAAGGTCGATGAACTTTGACACAATTAGGGGTATCCTAAGTTTACTACTGGACTGCTATTTTTGGTTTCACTACAGCTTTTTGCTTCTGTTTTTCACTTTACATCTGCATTTTCATATTTCAAAGATATCTTTATAGGGATGAGAAAACGAATAAAATAAATTTTCTTTATGTCGGCGAACACATGTTTGTAGATAGATAAAATCGGTTTTTCTCATTATTACTCATACTATTGAGATTCTAAAGTCGACGTACAGTCCTATATTCTTTTGCCTCCTTACCCCTAGACGATTTCCCCTGTACAGTATCGAGAAAGATTCGTCATTGCAAAATTTCATTCGCATTCATAAATAAGCTTTAATCTTCTAAATGTTACGGTAGCGTAATATTGATTGATATGTGGATTACTTGTGATATCGTTGACATTTGCATACACGACAGCTTTGTCGACGATTGCATGTAAAATATAATCATAACAAACGTAGCTGATTTCTATACATTATGTAAGATGAACTTGAAATGGTTTATTTTTCACAGAATTTTCGTCAGCTTTTATGTAGTAAAATAGAAGTGGACAAAATAAAATGAGATAAAAATACATAAATATCGTGCCGTAATATAGTTGATACAAAGGTATATAAATATGTCACAGTATTTATATGGCATTAAAAAAGTTAGAGAAAAACGTTCTCACTAATTTTTCTTTTATTACATTTCTCTAGGAGTATTTGATGCAGAAAAGTCTTCCTCAATTCTGAGAGAAGTGGAATCGTCACATTAGATGCTGCTCACTGGAAGGCCGTCGAAAAAAAGCCTAAATTGACAAATAAAATTTAAGAGTTGCAAGAAAGGGGATGGAAGATGTTTACTGCTATAGTAATTTTTATTTTATCACCGTTTCCCTATGACTTTTGTGTCTGTCACTCAAATATTTATGTGCGTTCATCCACAACGCATGAGAATCTTATAATAAATGAATTTTTGAAATACAATGAAATGGAAACTTTGAATCATTGGGCCTTTTTTACACCTCTCAGCGAATTTTCACCTTTTAAGTCCTGAGCTATTGTGCATCCAACCCTACCTATGGTCTGCTTCAGCTCATACTTGATTGGGTGACCGCGAAGTAGAGTCCGACAACCCGTAAGCTACTTTCCTCTCAATAAAAAAAGGAAAATTTGTATTTCATTTTATTTTATTCGTATCGTTATATATTACATTGGTTCTCTTATATTTGACACTTGATGATTCGCGAGATATATCGACTAAACTTATTTTTGCACTTGATCCTGAAGTAAAGTAGTTGCTAGCTTTTACTTGTTTTCGTAGTAATACATTTAATTTTCGCTACCTGAATTTGCAAGGTGGCCCATTGGCTGAATTTGCTGAGTTCGTAGCGGCGAACTAAGACTTCTCCAATTTATACGTTCGATGTATTCTCTGCTTTACTTATGATTGGATCACCAAGCTGTCGCGGCAGCGTAAATTGAGAGCTGCTTTAGAAAATGTTCTTGCATTTAAATAGAGTATATTTTGATTCTATCTCGTTCACCCTCCGTCAAACAGGAAAAAATTACACCTATTATCAGATAAAGTCATTTCTTACCGTATCATTCCTACTTCAGGTATTTGTGCAAACCGCTTTCTTAGTTTTTGGAAAACTCTTATTTTTCTGCTAGCGGCACGAATCATAGATTTTAAGCACTACGCGTAACGCATCAGTGGATAGTGTTTATGTTCATACGATGAAACAATAACTTACGTAGTTGAAGCACAATCTTTCTGCTTGATCCACTCACTGTACATTCATTTTACATTTAACACGTATATATATAATTTTTAGAGATCATGGAGTTCATATATTATTGAAAGTGAGAAATTTTTTGTCTACTTACTCTCATGGCATATTTAAGGGAGTTTTAATTTTAATTCACGTTAACATTGTTTGTGTACATGTATGTCTGTTTCCTTCTTATATCTTCACTATACACAATTACATGATTTTTTCTCTTTTTTCTTTCAATTCATGACTTCACTTTGTTCAATTGATCAAGTAATGACGAAAAATTAAATAGGGAGTAAACAGCAATCATAAAAATTTTCCACATGTTCTTCGGCGATCGTCGCGAAGCTTTTATGGGAAAGTCCAACGCAAACACTTAAATAAATTTTTGTTTTTACCTTTCCAGAAATAGTTAAGGGCTTTTACTAAAATATTTTAAATTTTAGGTACACTTTATAATGCGTACACTTTTTTACCCCTTTTAACATTTTTCTTTTTCCCGACCACGCATCTCACTCGAACAAGACTCGTCGTTTCTCACCGCACGTTGACAAAAGTTACCAAAACATTATTAATCTCTATACGAGAGAAGTTAACAGTCCCACATTCTTCAGGGTTGTATATGTAACTAATATTACAAAATTAAACCAATGTTATAAAATACATAACTCGTTATTGTTGACTGTAGAGTCGCTAACAATTCACGAACTATTTAGAAGTAACTAAGTCAAAAAATTAGTTCATAAAATTTCAAAGTGAGACCACATGCAAAGCATGGTTCACTATGTCACCATCATGATGGCTGTATCTGTTCGACGAGATAATTCATGAATCGAACCCATTTTCAAGATTGTTCTTTCACCTTGATATTTGTTTGTTACTTATGTATGTGCCTACTGCTACCTTTGTTGCAAGTACATCTGGATACATCAAGTAACTTGTGTACTTGGCGAAAAGAGACGTGCAGACGCAAGAAAGATTGTGTTTAATTTTACAAAGCAGAGTAAGTTCTGTGTCTTAGATCTTTATGGTGTTTGGCTTGGAGAACAAGAACATTATAATTCTGCCATATCTGGTACTGAAGCTACGTCAACGTGCTTAAGATTCATTTTAAAGGTAAACTTTATATTTGTAAATAATTACGTTATAGTATATAGTGTACGTACACACGAATATATATGTAGTTGTCATACGCATAATATCACAAGTTTGTTGGATGATAAAGGACCCGATTAAAGGATTGTTTCCTACATTGCCAACTTGGTCTTGTACTGACAGCAAAGCTACGCAGCTTTCGCTTCACTATTTCACTGAGTACAAGAAAAATAATTTTAAACTTTTAAGGGCTTTTCATAAATTCTATTTGCGGCATGGAGAAATCACTTCCAGCTACTTTTCAAAATAAAGTTTTAATAACTCTAATGAATAATCAAACTTATGTTGCCAAACGTTAACTAGAAATGCTGCAGTTTGTGCGATGTTAGACTTCAAAAGAAGGCAAGGGAAACGCAGGCGAGAAAATTCACAATTTTACATTGCAAAGTAATATATGTATATACTCCTTCATCTTTGATTTCAATTTTCAAGGCTCAGAAATAAAATAACTATGCCTTGTATCTTCCTCTCGTCATAATAGACGTAAAATTCTGATTCCGATTCTGATATCCGTTAAATAGTAATCTTATATATGGGTCGGTTTTGTTTTTTCTGATTTTTGAAATTTAGTTCGCAAAATCTTATGAACATGGCTCTGAGTACGAATGTGCTAGCAGTGAAAGAGGGAAAATATCCGAGGAAGTTATTAACTATATATATGGCTGTAAAAACCAAAATTAGTTTTAAAAAATCTTAACAAATGGCTTCACTCAAAACTTTTAGCTTTTCAGCCGAAGCAGTGGGCATTTGGAATCGGTCTCAGTCTTTTATCTGTTCAGTAGTCGTCTTGACGAAGCTACACTAACATTTCTGTATGTGGAAAGAGTTTTAACTGAGCACGAAAATTTTCTTAGGCGATCTGCTAAGGGATTAGAGAAGTGAGGAACCAACCGGAAAAACTTTACGCTGTAATTCTCCAGCATGGTTTTCATCTTTTAAAACCCATTCTTTTTGGGTCGCTCGGTAAAAATTTCTTTCAGATGATGAAAGTTCGAAGCCACGACTAAGTCAACAAAGAAAAGTTTTTTGTCCCTTAAAATTTTATAGTGGTTCCTCCTCTTAATTAAGATGGATGTTCTTTTCATTTTGTCTTGTGATCTTAGTTCGCAGGTGCATGTTTTCTGCAAGTTTAATTTCTATTTTAATGGTTTTTTTTACTTCACGGTAGGTTGTAACTTTGCAGAAACAACGGCGGAAACCGCAAACAATATCGGCTACCACATCAATAAATGGTTCAGGGTGTAAATAGTTGAAGCAATGCGGGCATGTTTCTTCATTTGTCTGTCCACCTGAAGAATAAACACATCAAGCAATTTTTCAACCACTTCCCTGTTCGTTGCATGAATAACTCCATGGTGATGTGGGATATTTAATGTTGAGACGTAGTCTCCTATAGTATTTTTACTTCTTTTTATTCAAATGGATAGCTTAAATTTAAGCATTTTATACACTTTCAACATTTTATGTATAGGTGGATAGATGGACAGACAAAGAACACAATGTAATTTTCCACTTCAAACAGTTGTCCATTCATATTACATTTTTTCTATAACACATTTTACGGTGAGTACGGTTAACAATATTTCCAAGTGAAATTAAATAAAAATTCGCAAATAGTCCGGAAATTTGCTTATGCACATGTCACAAAGGTATATGACACACACTTATCGCCAGTGAACAAGAATATCATATCTTTTATGCTTACTAAGTGCTAAGAATTACATACACGCATATCCGGGTATAAATTTATACAACAGTATATGCGAGCAACGTTGTAACAAATTGCAGTCATTTAATGCATGACATAACTCTTAATGTCGATTCCATATAAGACCTATATATGCAATTACTAGGAATTAGGTTTGACCAGAAAGCTTATGTTGTCATACCATTCAACTTGAAATTGCAACCCATAAGCAGCCAAGATGAATAAATACGGAAGCAGAATGTACTTTGTGTGATATCGATAGCGTGGTCAGTGCCCAAGTAACGTTGACGTATTAACATTACATACAACTTTGCATTGTAAATCTTAATATGAAATTTTGTGGCTTAAGAGCAATTTATTGATTAGCTAAGTGACTTTAAGTGCTCTAAGACTTTTCCGAATCGTACACTTGCAATATTTTCATAAAAAGATTGTTTGCGTTTATAAATTGCGTTTAATTTGTTAAGAGACATTTATGTAAACCTGATTTCTCTTCTCTTGTAGATCTTCGTTATACTTTAAAATGTCATCAACTATGTTATGCAAATTTTTAAAAACTAAACGATACAATGCCATACAACGAAGTACCCGACATATTCCGAAACATTATAATTTCATATAAATGTATTTTCTTTTTTCTTTAATATAACTAACCGTTCAGGGGATGTTTCCTATTCGCGTAGCTCGGTGACTGTTAGAGGAAATAGAAGGAAAGAAGTTAGGACTGTTCAACGGATGAAGCAGCGACGCACGTATACAAAGGAATATATGGTGTACTACATAGGTAAATTTGTTTAGTTTTTCGTTTAATATTAATCGTCAAATTATTATAGTACAATTATATCTAAATACATTAACGTTAGCACATTATGTTTTATAAATAAATTAAAAAAAAAAATACATTGGGATAGGAAGGTGAACTATGGGGCTTTGTAGCGGAAAATGAAAGGTGAGAAGGACGACACAGATGGACAGAGAACAATAAACTAAAAATATATTGGACCTCACAAACGATATAACAAGAATTTTGGAAGGTTTCTTTCTGTTGTCTGTACTATGTTTGCAGATTAACCAAAAAATCGCCAGATGAAATTGCTTTACTCTAGCCAACCGCAATGATAAAACGAGAATACGAGAATGCCGGGAACCAAAACCCTTTACTCAAGATGTCGCTGCAGAGAAAAAACAGCTGTTCTTGCCGATAGTTATGGTCGTGCAACACAAATTTCTTATTGTGTTCCTGTCAGAACAATGATTGCTACATTTTAACACCAGATTTATGGCCCCCGCCAATTTGACGGGTTTTTGATTTGAAAAGATCCTCTAATACAGCAAATGTACGTCTATACTTTTTTGCTGGGACACGCCCACTGGAAAAATAGCAGATCTCAATTGTGAACTGCAGTATTCTTTCTCATAACCAACAGCAGGATAGTTGAAGAGAAGTACTTCTAGTTCTCTTAAGGCGCTGCATTTGCATCGCACTTCGTGCGCTCAAATGGCTGAACATATAACTTGCACTATGTTACTGAAAAAAAAAATATCATAAAAAAAAAATATTTTGCGTAATGCACGATCATTGCCTAGCGTTTAACTCAATCTTGATGTACAAAAAAATATTGTCTATGGAAAGGCATTATGTTTGATTAAAAAGACCCGGTAAAGATACTGATGGGGATTACATTACTAAAAACAACTTTTTCAAAGAGACGTGTGTTGTTTTTAATTTAAAATCATGCACGAAGTCTTGCCCTCGCCGTACGAAGAAGAAATGCATTTGCGACGATTTCTTTCGAATTCTTGCGTATTCTTACGCTTTAAGCTTTTTGCAGTTATGTTCACTGATGTACGTCTTTCATAATTGTGTTTTAAAGCAAAATCCGGTCCGCACTTGTGCAGACCAAGACTAACCGCACCGATGCGAAGAAATTCATTTTGCATAACTCACTATGTACAATGGTTTAAATAATTAATTGATGGCATATGCTTTCAAATGAACAAAGTGCAGGAGAAAAGTTGGTTTAAATTGGGAAAATAAATGAAAGGACTGGAACACAGTAAAAAGCGTTAATAAGTCAAGCGAAGCGGCAAATGCAACGATATATAAATAATTTTCCGCTTTTGTAGAAGAAGTTACTCTGATAAATTTCTTTTCTTTTTCAAAAGGAGAGTTTTAATGAGATACGAAAGATATTTTTCCCGAGATCCTTTTCATTTTTGCCTTCTTTCCCTTTTTGTTTATAGTAAGTGGTCATGAAAATTTGTTAAAAACAACAAAGCGAGAAAACAAAGTAATAACAGACTTAACACATTTTTGCTTTCTACGGCACTTCCGTCTTTTTACGTCTGCTATGTCTATTTGATAAACATGTCAACTAACACTCATTATAAAAGGCTTCCCACACGTAGTGTCTTGCTTCGTTACATTCGCGCTTCTTGCGTTTCTTCTTTATTTGTTCATTCATTTAATATTGTTGGTTGTTGTTGTACTGTGCTATTGAGTTTGCAAAATTACTTGATTTATATATTGAAATAATGTGTGGATATAGTTTTGGTTATTCAACAAGCAAAGAAAATCGATAATTGCCACTAATAGCACTGATAATTAAATTTATTGCCCGAAGGAGAAATTTGTAATAATTGCTTCAATGCCGTGAAGCAAATGCAAGCAGACAATATTCAATTAAATATGAGCGAATGATTTCGTCCATGCCGTGTGCAGAAAATTTTCATAAAATGAAGCCATTTAATAAAATGTTTTTAGTGAAGTTTTTTGATATTCCCAACGCTGAGTTTTCATATTGCTTGCAGTTATCATAATCATAATAAATCTATTCTCTCACAAGACCTTTTTAGAATAAAAGAATTGAAAAAGTCGCTTTGCAGTTTAAACGCTGTGCATGTTGCAGAGGGTTGACGCCGAATGTCGAAAGTAAAAACATTCCCAGAAGCATGAAAACTTCATTCGCGTCACTTCGGTCAGTTCGCGGAGGGGACAACTAAAAACAAAGTAGACGATTTGCTCAGGTACTGTCCTTATCCTTTAACATTCCGGATGATATTTTTAGCACTCTGCGATAACCCATCACTAGGCTCCAACAAAAGACTTGGACACTCTTGAATATAAATTTCTTACTTTTTGGATCTTGGCCTTCAATCAAAGCTCAAACAGTAACATTTGTTAGATACTTGGACAAATGCTGGATCTTTCTAATTTTTTGCATCTACAAATGGCAGTTCACGTCTTTGCAGATAAATGCTTGTCAGTTTTTTCGGACTAATGCCGGGGAATTTCGTACGAATGGCGGTAAAGTTCCGATCTTACTTGGTATGTGGTCTATTTTTCATCAACAATTTTTGGAGATATAAATGAAAGCGTGGGTAAAAGTCTAGCCAGTTTTTTTTTACGATGACCACACGAAGTCTCGCTTTCCTATCAGCGCAAACCAATTTTCCAGCATACCTTAGAAAAATGGTTTCAAATTATACCAGTGTATATATATATATATACACACATATTGACTATAATGGAAAATGTGACACTCCCCAAAACACGGGTATATTTATTTTATTTATTTTTTAAATAAAGTAAGAACCTTAGTTTTTTCTTAATAATTCCAATATTTTAAGTGATTTATCGTTAAGTCACTACAGTAGTCACTACACTGATCATTAGTATCTTCTGGGAAACCATGCTTTAATTAAACATTTAATTGAAATATTTTCCTTTTAAGGGTTTGTTTTACATATAATTGATTTGCTGGAAATTATTTTCATATACATTTACATACTTACGCATTTATATATTTCATGTACATTTATGTTGTGCATGTGTATATTGTTCAAGCTCAGGGCTGGTGTTGTTTACGGGAGAAAATGAAATGCAAAGGTTTACATCATCGCCTCATCGCAAGAAACCACGTAATTTAAAGAGTTTACCGAAAATATGAAAAAAGCAGAAAGGAATATTCACTTTGCGTTGAATGATATACGAGAAGCGCATTCAAACATAATTTCTCTCAGCAAAAATTACAATTATACCGCAGCCAGCAAGACCGGCAAACACATTTGTTCAGGATTAAAAGAAGAGCATCAATCAATTCACGGCGCTAATTGAAATTTTCCATAGAAACCTTACTAATTAGCAACCTCGCAGAGGTAGAGTAAGAGACAACTTCCGTCTTCTCGATACAGATAAAAATTGAAAAATTTCACGATTATAGTGCGAACTGTTTTCGTGACATTATAAGTTCATTGAGTTGTAAGAAGTGCATATTGCGAACTGAATGGATTCAATCGATACTACTTATTAAATGTAATGTTTTTTCCATTCAACGAAGAGTACATTACGTTTTCAAAGTGATAAGGCATATAATGAACATAAAATTATAAAATATGCTTATGCTCATTACGCCCTGCATCGCTTGTAGTACAAACGCATACTAAATTTGTGGGAATGTATGCAACACTCAGAAAGACTTGAAATATATCCGCCTGGATCGATCTAAGCTTGCCTGCTCGACTGACCGTCTTGTTTTCTTTTGGTTAACCTACAGGTCGCATGTTTTGAAATATTTTCCTAAAGTCTGGGACACTGACGTTTCTTGGTGTAAGGACCTTGGCCTGCCATGTTGAAAATGGTTCAGATCGGAGAACTTATCCGCTATAGTGTTAAAGTGTTTCTGAATGAATCGGCGTAATAAAAGTTGAGTCTGTCTCAAGTTCTTCGGGGTGTTGTATAAATCCAATGCAATATACTCTTCTACTTATACTTGTATTTGATAAGGAAAAAATATTACTTACGAATTAACAAAAAATTTGTATATATCAGATATGTTCACGCGGAGTACATAATTATACATGGTTTTTGGTTTGTGAAATTCGCCTTAACTGTTACCATCGGCCTATCAGGTATAATGGAAAGACATAAATTCAAAATGCGTTTGCTACGGGGATTATATTTCTCTTTTAGCAATTTACTATTTACATTTTAGTTTGCAATCAAATATTTGCCTCCGCATCGATGAAGTAATATATATGATATAATAATTAGAATTTATTGAAAATTTTCAGGTTTGCAAGCACAACCTTGTGAGGGATGGAAAGCAATTCATACAAACTAAATAAAGTTTCTCTCATGCTTTAAGCCATCATTTTGCAGCAAAAGGTCGTATTTTATGCAAACATACACCGAATTTAGCTATACTATGGAATACGCCCCATATGGAATACGGTCGTGCTCCCCGCACGTTGTTTTATCTTGTTTGAATTTGCTGAATGAAAGCAATTTCTATATCCTGTGAGCGTCAATTTAACAGTATCCGCAAAAAACAGGAATAACAACTCAGCCATTAGGTTGCATTGTCGTTGTCATCGTGGTAGTCTTTAATTTTCTGTTATAACTTTTTGTTACTGGGTTTATTGCTTTTTCAATATGTAATATATGACGATGTGAGGGGAGCTTGATAATGATCGTATTGCTGATGAAATGACCGTTATGACGTGGCTTCATTACCGCCGCCACCGCCATCGTCACGTAACCATGTGTTTTGTATACTCGAGCAACAAATAATACGAGCTTCACAATAATATTTTATTTATTCTTTGTTGTTGTTTTCATATCCTGTAATTCATTTGTTGGTATTCGTGTTGATGACACAATGAAAATTCCTAATAACACTGCAGTAGACGACAACGGTAGAATTTATCAATCGCATACATTTTGCGAATTTACTCACACATATACAAATTTTCCTTACCCCTTCCGCTCTGCGATTAGCTGTTAAAACTGTTACGTTGTAGCTTTTGCAACTCCCTTCAATGACGCTAATAATACGTCCAACCACTTATCAGCTAACGAAACACTGTCTTATTGTTTCTTATATAACCGCTGCAATGTACGATCTCCGTGTTTGGCCAAACGCTTGCAATTTGAGTCTCTAACTCGCGTTAAATTAGTTCTGACAAATTATTTTCTCCTCCATCCAATCTTCAGCAACTTTTAAGTTCTTTCTTATCAATGATTTTAATTTAATGTGCGACGCAATTCTAACCTTGATAAGTAATTGAAAGGAGGAGAAACGAAGAAAAACAAAACATTTCTTTGGGTTAATTTCCATACTTTTTACTTCCAATTTGCATTGTCATTTGCAAGTTTTTCACTTGTATTGTATAATGGCATCGAAAGCATCACATTGTGGAAAATTATTCGTATTATTTGATTTTCTGTTTTTTCTCTTTATTTTGTCATTACATCCTTTTCTGTTTTACAAAATATTTAATTTTTACCTTTTCGCTGTTTGTCTTCAATTTGTACTTTTTTTTTAATGAGGAACGGAGACCGGAGAGTTTTTGCCTGTCGACTCTGTGAACGGATGCTTCTACTTGCTGTCTACTTTTTTGCTTTTTTCATTCCTACACCCTTACCAACAAACGTTGGGGCATATTTTATTTGTTAAAAGGTTCGTAACAGCCAGAGAGAGAAGCTGTCAGAGACGTCACAAAGTACGTATACTCTTGATCAATATCAAATCGATTTAATCATGCTCATCTGCCTGTCTATGTGTCCATCCGTCTCTGTGTTTGTCCATCCGCGTCTCTATTCGTCTATCTGTCCATCCGCCTGTTAATCTGTCTATCTGCACGCCTGTCCATCCATACGCTTATCTGTATGTCCGTTCATATGTTCGTCTGCTCATCTGTGTAACGTCTGTTTAAGCATTCGGTTAACTGCAAAAATAAGGCTTAGGCAGAAACATTAGCCATAGCAGGCCAATATTGAAAGTCGGGTAAATCAATTGAAAGACACGCCTATGGGCGACACTACAATACCTAAATAGGAATGGAAAAAACCAGCCACTCAATGTGATAGGAAATCGAACTTTTTCTGTGTTTTAACTTTGAAATGAAAGCTGATGGGTATAAGAGATTCGATCACATCCGAATATAATTTTCTTACTTGTTATTCTTGTGTTTGTTTCTTTTATACATAATGTAAAGCTTCCCGTTGTGTTTTTTCTATCTCCTTTCATTTTGTTTGCTTGTTTGTGTTGCCGTTCTTCATAATTGTCATTATTATGCTAAAGTATAGCTTCAAGTGCCAAACTGATAAACTATTTATTATGGATTTAGCTCATCATAACTTTGTCATCTACTTCTATTACGAGATGAACAACTCAGAGAAGTTTTATGAGTTTTTGTTTAAAGGCCAACCCCTCTCTCTCTCTCTCTCTCTCTCTCTCTCTCTATCTATCTCTCAAGGATTTAGATGAAAATTGAAGAGGGTTCACAATTTCATAATGTACTAAGTAATGTTTAAAAGTAATTACATAAAAGCTTAATTTTAATTTATTAGCTAACCGCGTCAAAGGCTGAGAAGTTTTTCCACATCCCTTGCGTACACTGACAAACTGATAGTGGCCTTTATGCCTTACACTACTTTTTGTGGAGGATATATTAACTTGTGCGCATATATGCAATATCCAGAAGGGCTAAGGACAGAACTAGCTTTCGATTCGAAATGATTTTCTTGTTAAATTTCAGATTGCAAGTTATCACATATTATCGATACACTAACCTGCTCTAGCTCAAGGGCAATCATTCCTTATATAACGTCTTATCTTGAGAAAGTCGTGATATAAAAACGATTTGCAAATATCGAAATTTCTTAACAAGAACCACACTATGCTTGCAGTTCGACTTACTACGGCGATATTGAAAATTTGGCTCGGATTGGCCAGTTTTTTTGACCTCCTCTCCATAGAGCTTTCTACGAAAAGTATACATTTATATGGCAAAATGATTTATTTTATAATATTTTTGAGCAAAGATAGTATTTTAACATAAAACTTATAATGAAATTTGGATCACGTCGGCCTACGTTTTGCACCTGACTTTGGATAAGGGTCTTCATATAAAGTGAAACATTGCAAACAAATCTTCCTGTTAAAAATTTATGACGGAAATAGACAAAGGCAAAACAAATCTTGGACAAGATGATTAATTTTGCTAAAATTGAAGCAAGTCAGTTCACGTCACCTATATAACGTCTCTCACGAGAATCATACCTGGAGTTACGAGGAAAAAGAGTATAATCTTTCGTCATTCATCTGAAAAATAAGCGAAGTATTACTTGAGGCGAAAGTGCGTAGGGCATTTAATGCTTGGGCTTGCCGGACTACGATATTTTTTCTTGTTTTTTATTTTCATAGTAATGATGTACATTTAAGGCGATGAAATCGGTTTAAGTGAAGAAAACAGTCTCTGAAAATTTAATGAACTTCGACAATGTTGCTGCACATGGCGAAGCTTTCATTGCGTATGGAAGATATATGGCTAGTGAACAATTGGCAGCCGCACGGAGTCTGCAAAAAGAATCATATACAACGTAGCCCATCGCCTTTCGAGATATTTTCAAGCGGCTTTTCTCCTCTTGTTTCTCAATAATTGAAAGCGAACATGCACATTGAATTTGCAGACTTTGCAAGTAGAAGGGAAACTATTAAGGCAAAGGTGGTTTGCGGAGATAAATTGAGTTCTTATACTTTTGTAATGTATTCTTGATTGAGTTATGCTCACTCATACTTCTATTGACATTGATCAAGTTTATGTTGTGTTCATTCCACATATTTGATGCAGATTTTGGACAAACTTAGCTTGCCTCATATAACGATGGCTGGCAATACTACTCATGGCTGGCGTTTTAACATCTTGTTTAGTTGCTTAATTTTTGTTATAATTACAAAACTCTCATCACCAAATATAAGATGGAAGAGATAAATATTTCGTGTTACGTTTAGCTTGTATGGTGAAAAATGTTGTTATAAAATTTTCATGTACACATACACACCTGCTGCATAATTCTAGATTATATTATTATATACATGTAGTATATAAGTGAAGGATGCATAAATATGTTCAACATTTAATCCATGGAAAACTTGTCAAGGGACACTGAAGAGCTTACATATATTAATTCGAACAACATATAACTTGTAGCAAAAATATGTTATTTTGAAAGTTGTGAAACATGATTTGAATCAGAAATTTTATTTGCATGAAGTGCAAAAAAAAAATTCTGGAAGTTTTGTTATGGGCTCAAATTCATATGCATAGTAAATTTTTTCCCTTTAAAAATATATGGCTGTGAGGCGAAAAAACCTTTTAAAAGTTTTTAACTGCGTTCATCATAAGCACTCTTTTGTTTTGCTACAAATCATTAGAAGAACTTGGCGCGCTAAGTGATTTTCATTTATTTTATTTAAATTTATGAACTTGAGATTGCCCTAATTTTGTAAGCGTAGCAATTTTCGCCAACGGGGACGAAATATTTACTTATCCAAGAGTAATGTTAACTCGGTCAGCCCATTTCATTATATATTCTATTGTCGGTTGATGCAATGCAGAATACTGTTCACAGAAATGTGGAATAATGGGTTAAATTTGTAAATTAGATTCGCCCGATCACAATCACATCTACAATAGGCGGAAAATGTAAACGTCATAAAACGTATGACCGGATATTTCATATTACTGTGAAAATATAATCACTAATGTCGGTGACGAACAATAAACTACAACTCACAGACCATAAAGGGACGTTGATGTAATTCACCGTGCAAACGCTAGGGTTAAAACGGGATAAGCGATAATATTTAAAGGGCTGCGATTTTATAAGTTATTGACGAGTATTAAAAATAACTTATTTTATTTTGGAATTTATTCGACTCGAAAGTCAAAATAATTTATTTGATGTTCATTTAGTTAAAATGAATCTCATCCACTCAAACTAAATATAATTCATACAAATAGTTGCTGAGAAGATGATAAATAATGAATTCGTATATATTGAAGATTTGATCGTATTTCCAACCCCTCTCAGCGTGGTGCTCCGGCGATTCTTATATCTAATAAGCTCTGATTCTCTTACTCTTCTAATTTTGCAAATTGCGACTCGGTTGAAGCTTGCAGCTCACTCACACACCTTTGGAGGAGTTTTTTTTGACAATCCACGAGCCACGCACAACATATTAACGCAAGCACTGTGTATCCCGCTTAAAAAGGGTTCAATTTGAAACATGAAGTTCAAAGGCGACGTTTATTCTTTTATTTCTATTCTTGTTTCTATTGTTTGAATAATTTTCTTTGGCTTTTATTTAGCTTTGCATTTGCAGCTGTGTTTTATTGTAAATGCAACTCTGAATGCCAGAGAATGCCAGTATGTACGGTTGTCCATCTGTCAGCGAACATTCTCCTGGCCGCATGGTGAATGAATCTATCAACTTGTAATACAGCGGAAACATTGCACGCAGGCTAGTATTGAAAGTTGGCCACGACTATAATACCAGGTAAAGTGAGAATACCTCTACTCTTCAAATGAAATACAAAATTAGTTTTTTGCTCATTAGCGTTATTTTTCTGATCAGGAGAGTGTTTACCATAGATATTACCTAGACAGACAGATAGACAGACGGACGGCCATGCTTACCATGGTTACTTGCCATATCTACTCTTGTTCAAATTGCGTATTTTCTAACTTGATGTTGCATTGTGTTGGCATCACATCTATCTATAACATTAAATAATTTTAGCTCCCAATGAACATTTTATTTTTCAATTTGTATAATTCAACTGGCAATCTTTCATATGTTTAATGCGTCGATAATGAGATTTTATATAAAAACTTTTGATTTAATTCTCTTTTGTCAATAAAAATTCATCAACATAAGCGACTGATTTGAAATTTTGTACTTAAAATAATTTAATGACGTTCGTCGTGTGTGTTACAAACGGAAGAACAAATATAGTACGCTTCAATCCTCTGGTAGTGGGTATAATTGATGTGTAATACCATGTATCACATTTAATGACATTTTAATGGAATTTAATTTATTATGAGGAGCATAAATTTAAGTATTTCCCAGAAGCTATACAATCTACTTTTGGTAATATGGCCATTATTGGAGCTTTTTTGGCCTCAAACATAGTTTTAAGTGCTTTTTTAAAAGTTTTTTATGTATTGTAGCATAATTAAGCTAGTAAGGGGTCGACCCTGCAATGAATGAGGAAGCACAGACAGACAGGGCTTTCACTCTGTCATCTGTCGTCTGTTTTGACTTCGTATCGAAACGCTAAGACCTACAGCGCTAATTGCCATATTGGCAGTCTAACACCAACGGCCGCGCATAGCAAAGTAAGCGCTTATGCTCCGGCTGAATAATTAGTTCTCTTGCCATAGTTAAAATAAAGCTGTGATCAAATAGTTCTCCCTTTTTGTATTTCTGGTGAAAAGGTAAACTAAATGTTGATTAAAGTGAATGAGTGAATTGTGATTTAGTTGAGTGAAAAGGACTGCAGGGGATTAGCAAAACCATTTGTGTAGGAAATTTCTTTTGCTAAATAGCATGTTTCTTCCAGTAATGGAATAAACGCATCGAAAGGTAGCTCCAAAATCGAGTCCGATATCTTGAAATTAAAAAGGCTGTATTCTAAAGCGCAAAGCCAATGTCACTACTTCCGTAGTTATAGAATACCGGTTATCGTATAACTTCGTCGTCTAGAGTAGCAGCTCTGGCTTAGACATCCTATGTATTAAAAGTAAAATTTATATAGTGAATACAGTGCTTAAGTGCTACAAAAAAAAATTGATGAATCTTCCTTTTGCCTTAACAATCTGCTAGGATATCGACACTTTTCAGCGAGGTTTCGCAAATTGAAATTGTCTTGGAGAAGGGCGCTGCGGTCACTTGGCTCTACCACAAGAAGCATAATGCCACGAGGGACTTGGTTTTTTGCAGCCATGATTGTAAATGAGTTACTGTTGCCTATCTAGTAGCTAAGGCAGTGCATATGATTTTTATACACATTTGGAAATACATATCGAAGAGTGCAGAAGTCTTTCGATTACCTTAAGATTTCGAATCAATTTAACAACGTTTACCTTCTCTTTCGTCTCTAACGTTTGCTCAAGCTGGAGGCCATCACTACAATTCAAAAAAAGAAAACATTTTTTGTCAATGTTCGAAATTTCTACGAGTTATTAAAACAAATATTATATGTATTGTCGTGGGCTATTGCAGTTCCGTTGCACTTCCGCTTTTTTGTAAGATCTTGGTTCGCGAAAAAAGTGTTTAAGTCATTGAAGCATGTTATAGACGTATCCTTCTTCTTACTCTTTTCGAGAAGTCTTTCAGGGAAAAAATTTCTTTCAGATAAAAAAGGGTTTTTAGATCTGCAGAATAGTCGGCGAATCAAGGGGCTTCGCGGAAAGCGGTGTAAGTGGTCCAAACTTAATTTAGGAAGAAAAATCATCTAACTTTTTGCACCCCTATGTTGACAAAAAAAATTGGGAGAGTCAAAAATCAATTTCTATTTCTATATCCAGATTTTCGGAACAACTGATCTTTAAGTGATTGGCAGGCGTTCCAATAAAAGAGTTCAGTTTTCGACCGTAAAAGCGCACCGTTCCATTATTACAAAGTATTTAGGCTAACTCATCCAATATGCTCTATGTGCTAAAAAAAACGCTCTTTTAAAAGTTGTGTAAAAAATTCGAATGAAGAAACGGAAATTGTTTAAATAACTGTCGGTGAATAATTAAAATTTTTAACCATTTCAAATTTGTCCACGCCCACAAATTCTCCAAAAATTTACAATGCTCGTATCCCTTATGTCAATAAATAAGGAAAATCTACAAAAATTACGGTAACTTTCCTTAATGGCTGAAGTTGCTGGAGTCGACGCCTTTCCACAATGTGATTAAGACAAATGCAAAATACAAAATTTCTTACATGATGTCTTAGAGCATTTATGGTATCTATGGCAACAAATATATATTCTTTGGTATAACGTTTGTCAAGCAAATGTTGGAGAAAGAAAATAATTTTAAATTTATTGCATAGAACTTAAGAACGAAAAGATTTTGTTTAGCGGTTATTGACTGCTGCGTTCGTCATCGGTGGAGAGAAAGGAGAATTGAAAGAAGAAAAATTTGGATGTGGGTTTTTGTATTTTTACAACTGTACGATTAATTGTCGCTAAATTTGAACTAAATTTGAAATTCTTGTCAACAACTAGAACCCATGCATAACATTTCACCCAATTCTTGGCTTCTTATTCAATGGGAAACTGCTCCCGCTGGAACTGCAACAAACAGAATTACTTTTGTTTGTGCAGGGCATTCACCGCCATAGGGTACTACTTGTGAGGAGCAATCTGTAAAATCAATTCGACGTATATGCGGCTGCCTGAATGGGTTTGGCACAAAATTTGTAGACCTTGATTATTACGAAAACTTCTATTGCATGGAGTTAAATAAAATCGACAAAATGTGCTAATCAGAGCAGAAGTGTTCTTTAAGACGTTACATGGTCGCAGAATTTTCTGTTCCATTTTTAGAAATGACGCTGCTCTTAAACAGCTGTTTTTGTTAGTCTTTTTTTTACGTTTTGCTCACTCGCACTGAACTATACATGACTCTATATGAGGGATGTCAGCATCTGCAACAACTTTATTTGCCGTTTTAATAATAATCATTCATAGGCTAATAATGAAGTCAAGAAACGAAGGATTATATTCGGAAGGTTTGAGCGATCGCTACTCATAAAAGAAAACAATGCATTTTTTTGTTATAGTTTTTGTGACTTTGAAGCAATTTTCATATTTTGAAGGAATTGTTGCAATAAAACACCCGAATATTCCTTTAGCTATAAAACATAGTAGTGAGGTCAAAGGTCGCTGTGATGTTGCTCAGAATACGACTAACACTAACTATTGCACTGAATTTGACGTCAAATAGTGTTCGAAACCCAATGTATAGGTGCAGAGTTCTTGCCAAAATGGAAAGAAATGAAAGGTATCCACACAGACGTTTCCTAATTCCCACAAAACTTTGTAAACTTTATTTCTTAGATAAAACAATAACTGCAGATGAAAAGCGAATGGCGTTTTAAAAAGTTTGTTAAGAAAAATGAATAATAAAAATAGGTGCAAACAAATCAAGTTCAAGCAAATCATTTATATAAAGCAATTCAAGACAGTACAGCTTCATTCGGGTTTCGATTTTTGCGGTAGCCATTCTCGAGGTTGCACAAACTAAGATATCGGCTGGAAACATTTGACAGCACAAACACTGCGCAGATTGACATTGGAAATGACCTAAATCGACCAAAGGACATGCCCATAGTGCAGCGTAAGGCGAGAGTGTCTCTGCTTCCAAAAGCAAGAGAATGCGGTTTTTTGCGCATTGCTGATGAACTACAAGAAGTATAGCGACAAAGTCCTCATTTACTTAAATTTTATTTCTTCGTTATTGTCTTCTCTTCCTTTTTAAATGTGATGGGTGTAAGAGATTCGGCCACAGCCGTTTATAATTTTCTTGCTTTTTTTAAATGTTGTCATACATATGTGCGGTATGTATGGCATATATATACACATATATATGTATGCATATATATGCATATATTTGATAAAAAAAAACAAAGTAAAGTAAAGAGACATTTACGTAAATATTTTTTACGTTTCATGTGAAATGTTGATGTTTAAGGTTTTTAATATAAGTGAACTTCGACATTGTTCTGCTTGATGCTTTATCGTTCGTGTGTGTGCACGAATTTATTTATATAGGATATTATGGAATTTTAAGGGCAAATATGTTAGTATAAGGGTAAATGCTTTTGGTCACTTAAATGTTCAAACAGCAATTGTTAGCTCTTTACAAATATGTTTACTGTCAGTCTTGTGAAGAAAGCTTTCAAAAATTCCTTTTACAAAACTTAAACAATCCTTTTCAAGTAATGCTATTTACAAACCAAGAATAAGTGCATGTTTCCAAATGTGATTATTTAGTAAATATATAGATATAGAAGATTATGTTTGTTATCTAAGTCTTAAATAACTGATTAAAGCACGTAAAGAGTAACACTAAAGTAATGCAAAGCATTTCATGCTCTATCAAATATTTCTTACTATTATCCGTAAACTTGTACGTTGATCTGATAAATATAAGGCCGGACTGTTACAAATCGAAACCATTTATAAGACTTCTAGTTAACAGATGCAGATAATAGTAAATAAATTTTCAAATATTAAAAGGAGAATGCGTTCATGAAGAACGCTTGCACGTAGTGACGCTTCCAAAGGCCAATTCCCAGAAGTCCATGATCGACTCTTTGTAACAAAAGAAGCCAAAAATATATGGGGAATGGGTAAACGTTTTAAATCGCTTTTCAAGAGCTAGGTTCTCTCTGGCCTCTCGTTTGCATTCACCATCAATCGTAGGCGTAAGGAATTTTTCACTTTGTAAGAGACGATTTGAATGCAGCAAAAGCACATCTATATTGCGTTGAATTATGTTTCGATAAAATGGACGTCCTTTACTTTATTGATATTTTATGTCGATCCAACTTGTTATTCAATTTGTTTTTAAAACCCCCCGCTTACATTGAGGTAATGATTTTGGGCATTTGCTTGATCCACAATGAAGTCACGAGTTCGTGGCATGAGGTTAATCATCGAAAAACCGTAATTTTTTTGAAATTGCTTTAAAACTGATGGCTTATATTGTGTGTCCTTGCGTCGAACATGCCGTTGTATGACCACATATATTGTGTCCCTTGAAGTGTGCAAACATAAATTAAAAAAAAAAATTGTTCGTTGAGTTGGTACTCAAAATAACGCATTGCACATACAAATATTTGACAGGGGTACATGTAAAAATTGATGTGTTAGTATCAATTAGTTAGTTAGTATATATTTTCATTTGTTCGCATTGTGTTGCATGTATTCGTTTCTTTTCTTTAAAGCGGTTCTTCTTTGTAAACAAATACCACTCTAAACTGATCTAAGTGTGGCAAGGGCTTGAAAGCAGTTAAACTCGATTGTTTTTTAAACATGGAAATTAAATTTACATTCATTACCTTCCATTCCATTGCATCTTTTAAATAATCTGCCCCCAGTGTCACATTCTATTTTCAGCCAGGAATTAACTTTAGCTGAATGCCTATCTCTAAGGGTATACTTTGCATTTTCTGTTTTGCAAATTAACTGCGCACATCCCGTTATATGCTACCTAATAGTACGTTTGCCTTTTGTTCGCCCATTATTTGCTTCAGTGAGATAGGGCGACAACTTTTCGATAGATCATCGTTGGGCTAAATCTTTTGTTATATCCTTGCTTTCGATATATAATTATGTGGTTATAATTAGTAAACTAACTATTAAACTCCTTTTTCGAATTCTTAGTCAAAAATTTTTCTTTTGCTTTCTTCCTTGTCCTTATTCCTTCGCTGACAAACATTTAAAATAAATTAAAGCATAAGGAAAAAAGATTGTCGTTACAATATGTTTAAAACACAAAATCCCTTTTGTTTTAATAAAATCAAAAATTTACATATGATTCGCATCCTTCTATCTTCGAACATTCACACACGACTTAGTTATTCCAATGAACAGAGTGTTAAATTATGTACATTTTTTCCATAAAATAGGTTTTTTCAAAAGAAAATTTGCATTAGTTTTGACATATGCGAATAACATGTAAGCAACAATTCAAAAACAAAGTTTATCAACAACGGGGAACAGATGTTTGGTTTGTGCAAAAAGGAAACCATGACGAATGTTTCTAACATGTTACTCTACAGTGTCCTCTACAAAGTTCTTTCACTATTCGATCCCTTATATTCATTTAGGATAACTTTGCCAAAAATGATTGCTTTAAAATATTGAAGTTCCCCTAAATTGTCTGGAAAAGTGCACCTGTGTTAAATAAATCTCCGCCAAGAAGTTACACAGTCGTCATTTACTTGGCGACTCCTAAATGTCCGAGCGCATTAGCAGATATCTTGAGAAAGTGTTTATCTTGATATCGTGATATCTTGAGAAAGTGTTTTGACTTAATTTGAAAGCACTTTCACACGGTGCACACGGTGAAGACGGCCGTTGTTTGGATATGAATCTGGCAGCTATTAGAATGGACTCAGGGCCTCTATCAGGAAATTAAGAGTGTGGGATGAAGATTTTGATGTTAACTACATATTCGGATAAAGAATATAGAATTATTCCCTCGTGAAATAATTGGTTGCAACGTTCGATCAGGGCCGCACTTCCTGCAAATATTCTTTTTGCTGAAAATCTCGGCAAAATCTTCCAGTTAATACTTTTTTCGTTGTATTCGAGACCAAAATGAAAATATTTTCTCAAAAACCTACAGTCACCTTTCCTCTTAGTATTGAAATATTTTCACGTTTCAATATTTTATATAATTCAGTTTTTTAACTCAATTTTTATAAAAATTTTGTACCAAACCTAGGTCAACATCTTTTCCCGAATTTGGGTGTAGAACACATAAAGCAATATTTATTTCCTTTGCAGGCTGACTGCTCAGAGAGGTTAATAAAACGCTTATGATGTCGGTCAACGGAGGACAGTAGTAAACTAACTTTTCCGTGGTAAGTGCAACGACCCATCTGTGCTATGCACCAAAGGTCACAGAAAATGCGAAAGATTCAGTCAAGTTAAAGAAGGCGAGAAAAAGCAATTCTTGTTAGAAGTCAAGCTTCATTTCTAGTTTAACGCTAAGAATGCGGTCACCACCGCTAGTTGATAGCGACAGGTAACGGGCTACCGCAGTGTGGTCAGTCAGGCTCGGTTAGTGGTAGCTGGCCAATTGCTTCCTCTCACAACATCACAAGCAACTTTTCTTAACCAATACTTTTCTGCTCGTTAAGGAGACAAATGCAAACATATAGAACACACATCCATACATAGAGAAAATTAATTCACGTGCTAATGTTTGGAAGCAAAAAACGTTGACGAACACACGCTTGCTAGTGGGCTCCACATTCATTTTATGTAATGACTTTTTTAAAAGAAACGATCCCCTGTACTCACTTTCCCCTACAAACAAAAGCCAGACATGTGCTAGGTTTGCCTGATTATGTTCATATGTTTTATCGTGTGAAAGACATTAGATAACAATAGTAACAACGACAGCTTAATACATATTCGCATATGCGAATAGCATGAATACATGATTGTGGAGCTGGTATATTTGTAATACCACTTAATACTTACTTGCTAGACAAGTGAACGTGTAATCTGCTCTTACATAAGAAAACCCCTTTAGCCGTTTAAGAAAACGTCTACGTATAGATAGATGGAAAACCCTCTAAAGTTTATTTATCTACGCATTCATGTACGAGTGTGTCTTTTTTAATTATGACACACTTTTGACACAATCTCCAAGTGTACAAATACCCGTTCGTGTCAAAGCCTTATGGGCAAATTATAATGAAAAGCATTTTCTTTTGTGTGACGAATTTGATTTGTCTTTTAATGTGAGCAGATGCTGATATCAGAAGTTGTCCTTTTGCTTTGACAAATGAGTGGAAACGTTTCATCATTTTTATAAACTTAGTGCGATCTCTATCAACCAGCCCAACATATGGAAAGCAGCTCAAATCTTGAGAGGTTTTTACATATATGTTTATTCCATTAGAAGTTCAAGAATAACTTGATTTCCAAAATGTAGCCGGCTGCTAATTTGTTCGTCTATCTCGGACATAATATTATTCTTATTCTTATTCTTATTCTTATTATCACGATTATCAATATAAATAATTTAGCCAGAGAAATAAGTTGTAAGACTAAAGTATTAAACTACTAGCATCTAAGGCTATCGGCTTTCTTGAAAGCTCTTGAAATGCCAGCCCGCGACCATTGAGTTACTGGTCGGCCACTCAGGCTGACTGTCTCGGAAATAATTAAAGTCTATAGAAACTTCTTTAATAATATTCTTCTAAAATAAAAAGTTAGCTGTGGAGTTTTGAAGCAAAACACCTATAACTGCGTTTTTGAGCTGACAATCGGGCTTAACCAAGAGTTTTTGCATAAGATATCGGATCACTTTTTCATTTGTAGCAGAAGTCTGTGACGTGGTCAGGATTTTTGTTTTGTTGTTCACTCCATATAGCCTTACTTTTTATATTATGAGGTGTTATTCTGAAAAAGTCTTGATTGTGTACAGCTAACTACTGTAGATCCCCATATTCCATTTCAATAGGTCTGTAGAGATTTTTAAAAACCAAAGAAATGCATGCAAAGGATGGCACTGCTGTGCCAATATTCCTCTTTTGACGTCTAAAATATAGGAAGAAAAATTGTATGGATTATCCAAACACAAGGCATGTCTTAAGCTGAATGTAGTAAAGACCAGGGCTGTATAGCCTGTAGTTAGTTAGCTTAAAGAGAAGTACTCCGAAGAAAGTCTCCTTTCGAACTGCTGGGAACGGCCTTTCGTGGAATTTTGTCTTGGCTATAGCCACCGCAAAATTAAGGTGCCTTAGATTATGAGGTGTTAGATGATTCTCGTCATGTGCAAAGGAGTGAAAATTGCTCAAATCCATTTATTGATTCCGGCCAACCACATGTACTAGCACGCCCTGATTGAATTAAGTTATCACAATGACTTGGGGATTCCGTTTATCACTTCATATTTATCCTTTGTGCCATAACACAAAGTGAAAGTAAACAAGAGTTGCTGTAGATATACACACATAGAACCAATAAAAACAATTCTCTATTAGGAATTCGTTTACGCTACAGTGCAAACAAACGTCATTGTACTAAGAAATGTGTCAGAGTAATACCGACTGCTTTATGAATTTTATTGACATCAGTGTTATTTGCATAGGCGTGTGTAAATGGATGCACCTCGTGTATATACCTGAGTGACAAATGCATTTGGTTGTGAGAGATCGTAACGTTAGCAAACTTCAATTTAATTATATGCCTTGATGGCATATGGTGCACATGGTGCTTTATGTGCAGCAAATAAGTAGAAGATCTTGATAGAAAGCTTAAGTTACTATTCAATATTAAATGAATATTTAAAAGTTATTTTTGACAAAGCTCTTTAATCTTGCTTATGTCATCAAAGTCTTTAAAATTTTGCAAAAAATATATCATATTTTTGACATTTTATGTTGCATAGCTTTACAAGACATTGCGTTTCGTAAAAAACTTCATTTTGTAATGCATGGTAATCCACAAGAAAGAATAATTACGTGCTGTAAGGCTATAAACTTGCCTCTTATCCTTAAGCAAAGCTTAAGGGCTTTTGTGGCGGTTACGAAAGTGCTGATATGATAATTCTTGCCCTTCTAACCTAATCCAAGGGATTTTTCGTGTGTATTTTGTCTTCTGGAGATTTTTACAAATATTTAAATATTAAAGTTACTGCGCACACAGATGAACCGCTTTTAGGATTTTACTTTAATGCAAAAAGTTTATTTAATATGCTTTTTTTGAATGAAATGTTGTTTAATCTTTTACGATTACTTTCGGAGATTAATGACTGCAAAGGCTTTTTGTCTTACAAAATCTTACAAAAATACCTAAAAAGATGCACTCCTGACGATGTATTGGGAAATGAGAAGATAAATATCATCTTGATAATTTTACAAAGAAGATTTCTTAGGAGAACATAGTAAAAGTATTGATTGCGCTGTTTAACCAATGTTTTGTTAAAAGAACAGAGGGAGCTTCAGAGATTCCGTAACTCTAATCGAGCCATGCATGTATTTCGATCCATCTGCTCGCATTTCCGTTTCTGTGGATGTGTGTTTGAAGAATTCTTCCAGCGGCGAAAATTTCTTCATTTCATGTCTTTATCAGCTTCAAGTTTTCGAAACGAATTCATTCCGGAGCAAATTTTTTAATATTATAGCTGCAGAGCTTCAGAGAGGGAGAAAGTATATGCATTCTTATCACAATGAAATTCTGAATCGATTTAAGTATGTACGACTGTACGCCTGTGCAATGTCTGTTGCGAACATTCTCCCGACCGAAGAAATGAACCTGTCAGCGCAAATAGGAAAGGCGGTAACGTTGGAAGTTCTTGCAAGCAGCTTGGTATTGAAAGTGGGCCAAACCAGACGAAGGACACGCTTACAGTATCTTGTAAACTGAGGACGTCTCCGCTTTTCAATAGAAATAAAATATTGGTTTTTGCTCATTACTGATAAAGTACAACAAGTGAATGTACAAACTTTAAAACGTATATTCTATGGGCGATGCTGTAACATGCGCACAAAGAAGGTAAAACTTCGCTACGCCTAAGATTGAAAAATCCCATCAAATATAGAAATTCTTGGTCCATTTCAACTGTGTAGTATTTGTAGTAAAACTCTTCCTGTGGTCGCCTACAAGCCTGCAAAAGAATCTAAAAATGTCCCACAGTTTGCAAATAACGCGCCCGTAACGCCCACATACCTATATGAACATGAAAACAGTGAACACTTTTGCTTTCCCTCTCTGGTGCTCGTTGCTTATAAAATACAACAAATACACGATATAAATTTTCACAAAACTATTCTACAAAAATAGAATAACGTGGATGGGTATAAAAAAGTCAGTCACGACCGCATATAATTTTCGGGCTTGTCTTCTTATAGTTGTAGTCAACAATATTAATTTTTATTGTGTAACTTATGCGTTCATTTGAGAGGTTTTCACATCGCTTAAGAAATTATTACATCGAATAGTGATGTAGGATGTTATAATATGTATTTGGTATTTATTATATATTTACTCAATGAGTGACGTGTAAAACTTTTTTATGATTCTAAAGTGTATAGATTTCAAAGTATCTGCTCCATCATATTCTTATTCATGTTCTAGCAACGCATTAAAGTGCAAAAACTTTCAGATGAATAATTTTACTTACGATATAACTCCTCTTGTCCTTTTCAAGTTTGTTAATTTGTTTATTTCGAAACATACATCAATAGTTTCACAGACTGATATACAAAAATAATCAATTGACTTATATATAACTTAATTCTTCTTATATATAACTTAATTCTTCTTATATATAACTTAATTCCGTTTCATATAATTCAGATCAATATTTGCATTTGTTCATCCTTGTGAAGTTACTATTTCGTACATAGAGAACATTTGGTTTCGTATTCAGAGACGTTACTGCATCCATGTTGGTATTATAATCACTGACCAATAAATTATTTTATGAGCTTCCGAAATTTTCTTGCAAAATTTATTCCTGATTTATTCTATAAAATTATTATCATTAGAATAATAAATAAAATAAATAAATTAAAAAAAAAATGTTCGCATTAGGAAAATAACATTTTAATGTTTTCTTCCGCTTGCGGATCACACAGTGTTCATGCTTTTATTTCATATTATGATACCAGATCATAGATTCCTCCATATATGCCAGCGTTCAACTTGCGTGTGCAGTAAGCGAAGCACATCATACCATATTGTAGCGTAGAGATTTCATTATATGGAATATCTCTTGTGACACAAGTTTTGCTATAAAAAACCCACATTCAGTTTTTTATTTCAATTCTGGTTCAGATTTGTTTGCTATATTGTACTATTTATGTTTACATATATACATCTAATCTATCTTGAACTATGTGTTGTTCTATAATTGAAGCTTTTAATATTTTTCAAAAGTTTTGTTCTACGGTTTTGGATTGGCATAAATCGACTTATTCCTTTTTGTACTCTGCATCATGAGCGGTGCATAAGTGATTGAATTTAGGCCGACGCATGTAAGGCCCAGAAGAATTTGCTAAAGTACCAATTTTTATCGCAACAATCAAGTCGGGACAATTGTCTGCATCGACTTAAGCTATCAGTCTGTCTGTCCGATGTCTATGGAGGTCGTAAAAGCCTGTTGAAAATACAAGACACGAAGCATAATTTTTATTTTTTTATCAGGAAAATAGCGAAGAATTGTATTGCGAGGCGGTGTGTAATGTGCTGACTGCTGCTGGACTGGAGTTTTAACATAAAGTACATAATCTGTTCATTGAAGAAATCCGGCCGGGTGGACGAGCAAGTAAAGAGTTTCGACTAACTGGAGTTTTCAATAGAGCCGATAGCCTTAAATGCAAGTGCTTTAAGACTTGAGTCTTAGAATTTACTTCTCTGGCTAAATTAATCATAATTAAAATAATAATACTCCTTGTAAAATGGTTTTCAGTTAGATTTAGCGTAAATTTCTGGTTTGGTTAACCACATATAAAAAACACTTATATAAAGAATGGACGAGAATGATATAACTTTCATGCTTCTTTTTTTTAATATAAATTTTCAACAGTGTTGCTTGAGGTATGAGAAAGGAACTAACTGTATGGCTCAGATGGTATTTAAGAGGCATTAGTGTCGTGAATTAAATACAACTCCGAGGAATATTATTTTCTGTGGTTAGCAGGCACTTGAAATTGCCCAGGGATATATTGTAAACAGTGTAACAGCTTGAGAGTCTATAAAGTGCCATGTGTGGCATGTGTTTATGAAATGTGAAATTTATTCAAAAAACAGATGAAAGCGTTTACGTTCGAACCGTTAAGCTTTAAAAATCAAAAATGTTGCGCTTTTATTAAAACGTGCATGTGTGTTTTCATGGAGTGTTAATTTTGTGGTCTTATCTACCAACACTTGCAACACTTTAGGCCATAAATTAAATTTCATTAAAATATATAGAAAGACATATATAATTGTTGACAACGTGTAGGCTGATTGCAGCTATCATCTCTCAGCTTTCACGTGTGTGAAGTAATAGCAACAAGAAAAAAAAGAAATTACGTAACATTAAAACAAATATTAAAGTGCAGTCTGTTCATGTCATTAATTATGTTTTTCAATATATCCTTTACGTAAACTATTATTAAGTTTGCAAATGATTATTGACTTTACATCATATTTAAACTCGTTTGTTTTGTAACGTGTGGTTTTATGTCCACGAACAGGTCTTAATAGTTTAATGAATGATTGTCATTATTACTTGTCACATCACTGAATGCTTCTTTTACACCATTCGACGTTCACTGATGAATAAAATAAAAATGAATGCAAACACAAAAGCAAAGATAAATTTGCATAAAATAACTTTGAAAATGCATTAAAAGTAATATGATTTTTTCCTTTTTTTACATATAAATTTAGTATATAAGTTAGGAATTCAGCCATTTATTGCATCGAGGGCTTTTCTCTAATGAATTCTTTTTCTAATGAATTTTTTGGTCGACAAAAAGGTGTACGAGAAATTTCCCGTAATATTGAGAGGAAGTTTTTGTTTTTATAAGCCCTTTGGAATGTTTATTGCTTAACGTATAAAGCGTTCGCAATTTGGTGTTTCGGCGCCCCTTAATTACGGAGAAAAGATTGCGCAACTTATAAAAATGGCTGTCAATATAATCAAAGTCAAGTGAGTCATTTACACGAATGTTCTGATGGGTGGCAATGTGTTTTATTTACGAGTTCAGATCCGATTACGTACCATTGGACATTTGCAACTGTCGCGATTCGTTTTGGACTGGAAATTCTAGAACATCCCTGTTTTGTAGTTACCTACTGAAAGTTACAAAAAACACTCGATAAGCTTCAATAAACTTAACAACATATTTATATATCACTTTACATATTTTCCGGAGATACATCATGTGGTGAGTATGTAGCATCGTAGACACATTAATTTTGACTTTCTGGCTTCTTTGCCCTTTAGTAATATAATATCCATGGTTTGCGTAGCATTGATCGAGTGGATATGAGAGGCAAGGAAGGGGTGTCGTGAGTAAGAATTCTCATTAATATGTACACCGGCTAGATCTATATACAGATAGTAGATGGGATGCAACAGGCTATCCTGCATTACATTAGTAACTCAGCTTTCTGTGTGACCTTCGTTTACACAGAAGCCGCGCTTTACAAAGTGGAATGGAAAGAAGAATTAAAAATTTGTTTCTACCACTTTTTTAAATTTAAACGGAAGACCTTCCTAGCATGCTCTCGCAAATGTTTTCTACACGTCTAAATCAAAAAAAATGTCACTACATAATTTTTACGAGTCTGTGGGATTAGTGGACGATTCGAGGCTGTTTTCTAATATGAAATCGCGCTTAGATATAGAACATATTAGTGAGAATTGATCAGCAGGTAGTAGTAATATTTGAACCGTAGCGTTCAATACTCTTTCATCGCTTAATTCATTCCTTATATTAAGTAAAGCGTGTAGTTAATTTTAATTCTTTTTGTATATTTGAAATTTCAGTTTTTGTAACACAGCTGTGAAGGCATCGAAGCAATAATTGATAGGCGGATTGATTTTAATGATCGGAACTTTTTACTTAATCACGACTTTCAAATATTCGCGTTGCGATTCTTCAAAGTATTGTCATCCGTTTACGTAAATTCTTTTAAAAAATCTTGTTATAAATAACTTTTTCGAAATAAAGAAATCTACTGTGGGGAGGTTTATCTTATTGAGGGAAACTTTGGATGAAAAATGATAAAAAAAAAGATAAGATATCTTCCCACATATCAGAAGTAAGCTAGCACTCGTCGATTTAATTATGGACGTCCAATCATTACAAGAAGGAATTTAAAGCAATATCCCGCTCGATGAAATCACCGCGGAGTGAATATCTGATACACAAAAGTAAATTAAAATAAATAAAAATCATGACCGGGATTTTTTTGGTTTTTGACATAGTCTTACCCGACAGTGTGGGCGTGTTTGAGTCGGCTATTGAAAGTCCTACAGAGAATTGAAATTTAAGTGGGCAAAGAGTTCGATTTAGTACTAAAAATTCGGTTCTTCGGGATACGTCTTTAACGAGAAGTCTCGCGCTTGCGAATTAATGAAATATTATTTAGTTGTATGGTAGTCTTACGAATTTAGTAGATGAGTAGGAATGATAAAAACTGTCACTCGTTCTCCCTCATACAGTTAGAGATTGATAAAAATATATTTCATGGCATGGGTCTCACCGTCGGCGAGGCTTACTAATTAGTAGTTAACTAAGCTATTTTCAGCCCCGCACTTTATATCGTTTATGCCTCCATTTTCATTAGCAGAGCTCTTTTAATGTTGTTATGTAACAAGAACTAACACAGAACTAACAATGAATCCAAGCATTTAAATTTCGGATTAGTGTTCAAGTAAGAAAATTTTTTTAAATCATTTTTTCAATCGTTTACACCATTGCCACAGAGAGATGAAAGATAGAAGTACTTTTTATTATCTTTTTTTAGCTTTGTGTCTTTACAGCCTGAAGGTGTGGTGTCTGTCTTGTTGTCTGTAAGTTTTACGTCGTTTTTTCCTTTAGTACGAGACATGACGGATTTGTTAAAAGTGTGCCACTTTCACGGATAGGAGATGAGCATTCAAAGCATTATATTTCATGAATAAACATTAATTATCTGCGCCGTTTTTATTAAATGATGTCGAAGGATCGCCATATTCTAGACTTTTCTTTCCCTTTGTAATATGAGGAACGTTTCATGGTACATCAAGGAAAAAAGGGCATAATTTTTTGAGTGTTTTTTTATCATCTGATCTGTCATGTCTACATTAAATTTTCCTGGCACCTTCGCTTTTATGCATATTCCTATGCGTTGCGTTATACATTTGTTAATCAGCAACGTAAATGCATTCCCTTGACACTATCTCTATGTGAAACTAACATAAGGCGAATGTGCTTTGTTGACAAATATTCGAAGCGATGATTCTTATTTTTATTCCCTTGGCCAGTTTAACAACGAAGTTATCGAACTTATGAATCGAAAAGTCCATATCGATCTTGAAGCAGTAGCTCGTGTCCCTTTATCAATTATGTTTAGGTTTCTATAGACAATTGAAGAACTGAAATGAAGATTTTTTGCGTTGTCGCCGTGTTGTGTGTTTGAAAGATGTTGCTTCTTTCATCACCCAACCGTCACTTTAAGTAAGACGTAAACGCTTCCACTTAAATCACGTGAGCTTATCCAAACCATAACGTGGTTTTTTACATTTCGTCTCTGCCCATAAACATTAACGAGATGAGGTACGCTTCCTTACTTTCATTACAGAAATTGAATATTTCGGTTCGTCTTCAATTTAGACCGCCTGACGCCCTATGAAGACAGCCGGAAGTTAAGCGGGCCTTAATAAGTTGTATAAATCACTTGCGGGAAAATCTGAGTTGAATTTATGGAGAACAAGTCTCCACGAATCAAAACACATTTAGAGCATGTATTGTAGTGACGAAAAAGGCAAAAATTGTCTGTCCACACATCTCTGGTCAATAAGTACTCACAAGCGAGGCATGACGTTCGAAACAAAATTTTTTGTTAACATTACGGCCCAGCGAAGAAATTTATGATCAATTTTTGATTACAGTACCGTGCTCTTCGAGGCATTGTGTTCGCACGTTCATTGTTACTTTTCGCAATCAAATACATAAAGAAGAGCATTTCGGAATGCTATCTTTGATTGTAATTCTGTAAGGATGAGATACAATTGGTGTTGCTTTCTCTTTTCATATCCCGGGTTTAAATGAATTTTTTTCAGGAGCTTAAAAATACTCGGACGAATGGTTGTGTGGAATTTCATCACATCGTTGTATGTCATTGCTAAACATAAACACACACAATGTAATCATTATCGTTAGTTTTCTTTAAGGATTTTATTATCTTACTTGGTTTTCATTGCACATAGAAACTGACCTCAGCAATAAAGATTATGTTGATGTTTATCGTCCTTCTTTTCTCTTATTTTATTGCATATAATTCCTTTCAAATTGTCCCATCATGTTTATCAAATGTTTATTATAAGCAAATCTTTTCGTAAGGCAACTAAACTAAATAAAAACAAGTAAGAAAGTAATATTCGGCGGGGACCGAATCGCGTACACCCGCCACTATGCTTTCTCATTCCATTCTCCAAGTTCTTTTGTTTTTTTTTATATTTATTCAATACAGACACACAGACGGCCTGACATGGCTTAGTCAGTTCCAAATTTCATGCTAATCAACAATATTTATACTTTCTAGGGACTCGGAAACTTCCTTTTGGATGTTACACACACTCACTAGTACTATAAATTCTGCTTAAGACTGTGCGGCTTAACCGACTTAAAACAATGTCTTTGAGCATTACGCATGGGAATAAGTTACCCGCTGAGGAGTATATAATGTACGTAATGTTCTTCGGACCTTGCAATTGATTTCGCTCTGTGCCGCCATGGTCGGGGAGCGTGATTTTTTACGATTAATTCGAAGTATAGTGCTGCTGACGATGAACAATAGACAGTTACGATCTCCAAGGCATGAATAATCAGGAGGTATGCCAGGTATTGACGAAGCTAAATATTCAAAGCGCCGCAATTTGGCGTTTCAGCTGCGTGAAGTAAATTATGACTCAAACTATGCTTATAGGATACTGACATCAACAGCTGATCCGATTGTGGTCGACAAGGCCTTCTATTGTTATAACAAAACCCATGGTGGACAGGTTTAAGGGGCTATTTCTCCTTTCCGCATGGAATTCATATTATCCCTAAAAGATGATAGGAATAATGGTCAATATTTTATACTCTGCGCCCTTACCTGTAATATACGTGCAATTCTACTAAAAAATTAGCGGAAACTTGTTCACACTATTGATGTATCAATTAATTCATTGACATTTATTTTCAGCACAAGTTGTGTACAGACATATTCCACTGAATCTCATTTAATAATTCATTTATTTTTTATCTTTTTTATCCGCCTGCAATTCAATGGTCGTGGGTTCAAACCTCAAGTGCGGTAGAGTTTTTAATAATAAAAAATAATAATAATATTAATAAAAAAAAAAAATAAATAAATAAATAAATAAAAGCCGAAAGCCTTAGATGCTAGTGCTTTCAGACTTTAGTCTTAGAATTTATTCTCTGGCTAAATTTATATAATAATAATAATAATAATATCTTTTTTAATCAAAATTTAAAAAAGTAACCATAATTTCGATGGCTTGTCACGCGCTATATTACGTACTCCGTACAATGTGGTTGTAAAGAAAATAGTTAATGTTGAACTGTGACGTTTTGGATTTGTTCTTGTTTTCATAAAAATCATAAGCGAATCCGTATTTAAAAAGCTTAAAGAACAATTCAGACATGTTTTAATGCATTTTTCTCCAAACGTACCAACAAATTTCATTCCAACTTCGTGACATGTCCCGCAAAGCTTTGGCAAACGTATGTGTTTAGTTGTCAACGAGACGTCCAATAAAAACCAATGAAATTGTTTGTCAAAGAACACTTCGCACATATGTTGGCAGTAGTTGAATGTGCCGAAGGATAAATAATTCAGCTGCAAAGAGAAGGTAGCAAACACTGAGAATTCCGGAGGCCCTTGTATAGCACGGTACTTGTCAAACAGGGTTTCATTTGTACATCGCCATGCAAACTTATGGATATGTTTGGAAGTAGCGCGATGCGAATTAACCGTGTTGTACGGCGGCCGTCTGTACACATTAATTTACACACCCATCTGCTTAAAGAATTATGAACCGTTGGGTGTATGGCTACGGTATGAGTTTTTGCGTAACAAACCGACAAATGAGAAAATAGTTAAGAGCATAAAACGTCATTTGAATACAAAGGTTACAACAACGCTGCTGACAAGCATCGAAAATTCGTTGCGCATATTTGCATAATTAACTTTGAAAGAAAACATTTTTTTGCACTTTCATTTATTTGTTGGTAGTCATAGGATCCGGTTACTCGACAAAAGCAAATTCCTAAAGTAAGAAAAAACACAAAAAGCATTTAAATGAAGACAAAAACAAAACGAACCATGTAGAGTGTGTTTAGCGAGAAAAAGTTTTTCTATTATAAGGATCGGAGCTTAAGTTCTTCTTTATAAAAGTAGAAATGTTGATTGAAATACAGGAAAGTGTACAGGCGTTGCTTGCATTTTGACTCGTTTGAAAACTTTCGATCGCCTTTAGTTGTCGATCAAATTTGTATTTCTTTCTTCGACATATCAACCTCGATTGGTAAGAAAAGTCATTGGGCACTTATATATTCCTATGTACTTAATGGCTCCTATCCGTCAACCGATGATATATTTAAACAATAATAAAATCTATTTGTGCAAACAGCGCTTATGGCTTTTTGATTGTAGTTAAAGGTAAGGTTATTGAAAAGTAATTCGAACACAAGGTTAGTTAAATATAAACAATTAATAGCAATAAATGAAAATGTTTTAGCGTTTGTACGACTTTGCAACTTGGCTCGACGTCTTCCACTTATCGTGTGGTCTTGTTTGTTTGTGTTTTCCCGTAATGTTCTTTGGTTGCGTTCACTAACAGCTCTTCCCTGTCTACTGCTCTCCTAGTCATCTACACTGTACATTTGTTTACGTTTTGCATTACTTGGCTGTGTGTTATATGCTGTGCGCAGCAAAGTTAGCATAGTTCGTTTTACTCCACACACCAACTGCCATGATATGTAATATATTTTGTTATTATTATTATTATTATTCGACTGTTTAAGAGTTTATCTCTATTTCTTTTTTTATGAATAAAGGTTTTTCTAGGAATGAAGTTGCGCAGTGCCCACGGCATTCGTTTGCTTACCTATTTGTGGTAGTTCTTTGTACCCATGCACCATAGTGCATGTGTGTTTCCTTTATTACCCCATTAAATACTTGTATCTATTAATCACCTGTTGCCGTGGTATTGCCATATATCTAACTACTAATGAGAAAAAAATAACTAATAATTTGCGTTTATGTTTTTCCCACTTGGCTTAAAATTAAGACCAACTTTCTTAAATAAATCTTATGCTATTATCTGTCTGGTATTGACTGTGGAAGAATTGATGTTTAAAGGAAGAAAATCGAAGGAAAAGGAGTTAATTGACTGGTTGAAGGTGCATTTCGACTGTCCCTCCTACAAAGGACAAGGCTATTATTTGTTGCACTTGGATCGTACTTGCCAAATGGCCCTTGTAGTGAGGATAGTTAATCTCTGATTCATATAAAGCAGGGAAGACCTAGGAATATAGGAACAGCAGAAGAAGAGGAGGAAGAGAGTGTGAAGACACATAGTAGTCGTAATAGCAACCCGAGTTACGAGTAGGAAGGTGCTGGTGTAGCGGTCACGATTACTCCTCGGTAAAAATATAGTGTTTGTCAATGAACGCCTGGAAGGCCGAAGGCTTACCCGAGCTGCACTTTTGATAAACTTCATTACATTAATACATTTAAAATAAAGTCGTACTTCCTGCCAAGAGATTCGAGCCCACGTCGCTTGTCTGAAATTTACCTTAAATGTGCAGCAGTGTAAATTAATATAACTGATGAACTCATATTGTACTTCTCTGTGGTATATTTGGTTTTTTTCTTGCTCTTATAATCGCACAATATATACGATTTTATATGTTCTCCCAGCGTGCTTGTTAGTAAGCTACAACCGCATGCACATCCATGATAGTGTAGACGTGTTTTAAAAAGTTCAATTTTCTATGCTCATTAGTAGCATTTATTTATTTTCGTTTCACGTTCCATAAGAAAATGTTTCACGAAACTCTTACCCATGTACATGATACGAGAAGAATTAAAGGGAAAAAACAAAACATAAATGTGTTTTCTATAGCGAGATCTCTTCGAGAAACTTAAGACTAGTTGGGAATGAAAGTTAAAGGCCACAGTTTGCTGAAATATTCGTGAACGCTGCAAATCGTTCTCAATTGATTCAAATTATTTCCGTTGTTGCATATGCCCTTTAACATGTCGTTATCACGAGCAATGCGCAGTACGAAGTTCGAAAAATATGACATAAGTGAAATAAAAATGAATACTTTTTATAGAATGAAACCAAAAAAAGAAACATAAAAGTATGCGAATAAAAAGCAATGAAAAAGGTAAGGCAAGGATTTAATTAACTTCACGGTTCTATAAGGATAAGACGTGGCATTGTTTTACTCAGAGAAAAGGGATTAAAATTTTATTGACTCAGAGGTATTGAAAAACGAAATATTTATTAATTCCGGTATAACTGATTGACTTGCTTTTGGGAGTATTTGGTGCCCATCGTACATCTTCGTTAGTGTTAATAAACAACTACTTTTGAGAAAGTCTTATGGAAGAATATTTCATGATTGGATGACACAAAGAGTTGACTCTTTAAAAGTTGTACGTTACTTGTAGGTTGTCGTACTAGGTTGTCGCACATCCAAACGTAAATTTGTTAATACATTAATTATAAAATATTCTCTAGGGCAATATGTCTGTAAATCCTCACTGTCTGTCTAAATATAGACCTATTATTAGGGCCACAATTAAGTGCCACTTGTGGGGATCGGAGTGTCCCATTGCAAATCATGGGCCGAAGGGAACCATAGCTAGGATGAACCACACAATGGGTGATGGCTTACGACCTACCCGTTCGGTAAGTAAGTTTCGTCCGTCCGTGTAAAGCACGCGTATTTATTTTAGTTATAGTATTCCAACGTTTTGTATTAGAATAACAAAAAAAAGTTGGGCTTGGGTAAATGTTTGATAAATTGTTAGATGAAAAAATATTGTAATTTTCAGTACTTCGCGATTTCAGCATTCTAAATGGGGATGAAAAATTTGGATCGGGTGGGGAGATTTTTTGATCCTCCTGCCATATAACCGTTTCTATAGAAATTGAAACTTTATATGGTAAAAAAATCTAGTTTTCAATATTTCTTGATGAATGTTTGACATAAACATTAATCTTACCGAATATGGACCAAGTAGGTCTATTTTCTGGATTCCAACTACAGAAAAATTCAATTTTTACATATTATTATGAAAATTCTCTCGTAAGAGTAATTGAATATAAAACTCAACCGTTTCGAATTTGCTCAAAGTAGGGGTATGGTCGAGACATCATCGCATATAAAGATTTTCATGAAATATTAAACCCTTATAATCCAAAAACGGTCCAATCTTGGCAAAATTGGTCCACAGCAGCAACGTAGCATTCCAAATTAATCGCAGGGGCATTCATGAAAAACAGGCCTTAACTTGGAGTCATTTATGGCGGCAACAAGTGGAAAATAGTAAAGTCATTGACAAGTAAAAAGGTAGCAATGTAGCATTCAAAATTAATCGCAGGGGCATTCATGAAAAACACGCCTTACCTTGGAGTCATTTATGGCGGCAACAAGTGGAAAATAGTAAAGTCACAAGTAAAAAGAGTTTGCTAAACTTGAACTCGGTTAACTTATTTTCAAATTATTTCGTTTTCTTTGCCTACATTGTTACTTTATTTCTTACAGGAATGCGTTGCAAAAAATACATTGAAAAATTAAATACAATAACAAAACCTTTTAATATCTAGAGAGGCTTACAATTTATTAAATTGGGTTAAATTTAAAGATCTTCTTATCCCTGCTTTTTCTCTTAGAAAGCTCTTATCATTTTCAAATTTTCTTGGAATGGCTTTCATGTGTCATTGAACTTTTTTTATGAATTTTTTTTTTATTTCGGATTTTTTACCTTCTTTCTATCTGGGTTAAAATATATTTTATTGCTTCTATTGTTGCGTAAGAGATAATGCATTTGTTTTGCAAAAAAACCTGCCTTTTTTAGAACATTTTTTCCTTTAATCAGAAAACTTTGCCGGTATTGCGGTCTCTGCAGTCGTGACTTAAGCTTAACCTTTTGTAGGAGAAAAATACCTATAAAAAGTAGCGTAGAGTTTGTATATGCGGTGAACTTAGTTTCTGAGTGTTTCGTAGTTTCTGTAGCAACTTGACTTTGGCAAGAATCCCATACAAAGAGTGGTTTTTCAAACTTTTCTAAGCCACATTTTATAAGCATATGCTGATCCATTTCTTAGTTTTAAATTGCAAATGTTTTGTTAACATAAGCTGATTGCTTACAAGTACTACAACAAGAAACGAGGAACTTTATAAGAAAAGTTAAACTACTTAGTTATCCTAATCCACCATTTAGTCTAAAGTTTTTGTACTGAAATCATCAAATACTTAGAGATACAGCACAATAGGTGTTATTGGTGCGTCACAAAACGAACGCTATTAACTTTACACTTACACTATCATTATTATTAATTTAGCCAAATAAATAAATTTCAAGACTAAAGTCTTAAACCACTAGCGCTTAAGGTTACGGTCTTTATTGAAAATTTTGCCGCATTTGAGATTTGAACCCACGTCTACTGAAGTGTTTGTCGAGATAGCTTTTCCTTGTCGGCCATTCCGGTGGATATACTTTTACTTAATTAATTTGTGAATATTTCTACTCAGTTTCTTGCTTTTAATTTGTTTTGAAAACATTATTTATGTACGTCAGAGGTGATTATAAATTTGTCGTTGTAACACAATGAATAAGACATTGAAATATTGTTAAAGATGAACTACGATAAAAACCAGATAATACTGAGGAAATTTCTAATGAAATTTAAATATTTTTCAATAAGTTCCGGGACTTATGGACAAACTTCTGGCCCTTACTGAGCAATATGAAGTTTTACATTGAGAAAGTACAAAGTCCCAAACGACGTCCTGCAAAATTTCATATCCTGTCAATCATGTATGTTCGATTGCTACAATGGGCAAAGGGATGCTACTTTTTTTTATTTTCAAATCTACTGAAGACTTCAAATTTCCAAATGTTGATTAACATGTAGAGCTACTGATGAAAACAATTATCTTTACAACTTAACAGCAAACCGAAAAATATACGTTCGTTTGGGATTGTGTGTTAGTTGCTTTCTTAATAGGTATTCCATTCATCCACAGTGGACAAACGCCTGTGATTGCAATAAAAAAATTGAATGAATTTAAATTAAAATGGCTGTCCCATCCATCGTGGTCTTTACAACTGCCTTCCAGCGACTATTATCTGCTTGAAAATTCTACAGGCCAAGGAAGTTGAGGTCTTTCCGAAAACTCAAGCGTGTTTAAAGGATATTCAAAAATCGTTCCACACGAGTTCCATCGAAATCTTCAAGGAGCCTTATATTAATTATATTACTCTTGCGGGACACGACATTGGTGATTAAAGTCGAAATTCGTAAAGAAAAAAGATTCTTTTTTTTTTGCTTATTCCCGGAATTTGCTGATCGATGTATTATTAACAGACATACAGAAGGGAATAGCAATTTGCATTTAACAAGATATATTAATTAATAATTTATGAAATTATTGATATTTCATTATGCACTACATCTGGTCATATATTTTTCATATAAACGTGTAAGATATAGTTATAGAAATATCCCGAGGCAAATGTGGCATGCATTCAATGTGCGTTATTTTTCCAACGCCGCTTGCTACATAAAATATATTATTTTATTTGTAGATATGTGTAACATCCACAGCCACTTTAGGTAGACTTAATTTTCATTATAAGGAAATAAACTTGCCCGTGTATCAGTCCAACCATCTGCACGTGAAAAAAAATTGTCTGAAAAACAATGGAAATATTTAAGTTTGTCAACACCAATCGTTCAATAATAGTATTTAGGTTTACCAAACTGAACCAAAAAATTTGCATCAAGTGGACTAGTTTTAGAACTCTCTCCAATATAATCATTTTTACGAGGACTAAAGCTTTGCGTAGCAAAAGGGCTTCATTTTTGATTCCTTATGACGGAAACAGTTGAAGGATTGTAGAATAAATTTGCACCCAAAACAGTTCACGTCTTGGACTCTCTAGCATATAAAATTAAGTCTTTGTAGGGAAAAAAATATAATTTTCGTGTTTTAGTACGAAAATGAGTGCAGAATTGTTTTAGGCGAAGTGATGTAGTGATATTTAACGATCAGTTTACCCGCCTACTACGTTCTTACTTGTTTTGAAATTGAAATTTATGCCGCTTGTTGCTGCTTTTCCAAACAAATTTACGTAATTGTATAGATTAGGTAAACATTTTCATTAATAAACATTTTAATTAATATATAACACTAACATAAATGTTATGTGCGTTTATCTCTCCTCCACTTAAGAAGATGTGAGTTTAAGCTTATTTTAAAGTATCTTGACTAACAAAATTAAAACAATATTTTCAAAACTCGTTCGAACGTAAATTCGTTTAGGATTGCAAACATAAGTTATTAGACTTAAGCTTATTTGATAGCTGAGGCATTTATATGCATATGATTTGACCAAACTGCAAGTTCACAGTGCGATAGACTTCGAGGTAAACATAAGCTTGTCTGTGTGTGTGTGTGTGTGTGTAAAAATATTTTTTCTAACAAGTGAATGTGTTGTACGTATGCTTACATTGTATATATGTGAGGGCACTGTCAGGAATCAATACACTTACCTTTAGTTGTAGGGTGTCATATTTGCTTTAATCGGTCCGTGATGAATCACTGATCGCTTTAATTTTCAGCACATTAATCTGCCATCCTTTTTAGGCGAGCAATTGTAAAACTACTTCACCTCTTCAGTTACCATTGACAGCAAAGGCTTTAATACAGGCACTCAAGTATGTTAAGGAGATTACCAAGTGGCTCAGAAATTTCACTCTGAAATATTTTAATTTATAAATTCAACGCTTGAAGTAAATGATTTTTAAATTTAAACCTTGTTAACATTTTTATAAGACTAAATGAAAAAAAAATTAAACCTGATTTTAAGTCAGTGCAACCTAAATTAAAAGTTGTTGAAGAGTTCAATGTGTAATAAACGAATATATAAAAGAAATTTATTATTATGACTAAATTCCGCTCTTGGTGCTTTTTTTTCCAAATTTCTACGAAACAATTTAAACACTGAGAGCGTTATTCAAAAAATAACGCGGAAGAATATAAACTTCAAGAAAAGGTTAGATAACTTTTTTTAAATGCTATTAATGGATATCGGGTTGCATTTTTCAATGTTCAGAAGATAGCAACCGTGCAATGTTAATTTCTCGCTTTTGGAAAAGCTGCACGATTAAAAGTATAACGGAGAAAATAGTACGCCTTAAGTAAACCACAAAATACACAAAATATAAAACGAAAGTGGTTGAAGTTGACTTTCATGCTGTACACTGTACGTACAATAGGAAAATTACGTGAGGGGCAGAGAGAGAATGACCTTCTCGTCATCATAAGAGGATTCGATGTTTCTTCGCTGGACGTAAGTCGGTTATTGCAGTCAACTTTTTTGGACTCCATATCAATTGTAGCGCCAGAAGTAGACCGATTATGACCTTAATGGGGCCACAAAGTTTCCTTCTAATTCAACGTCTTTACGCTCACTAAGCTTCTTGCGTTCAAATTATGGAAATGCTCAACTATTCCATTGCGTTAGAGATGATGTCGGGTAGTTGCCAATTTGTGAATTTCTAGCCTTTTTATTGATTCTTTGAGGAGAGATGTGAACCAAGCTGCTTAAACTGATAGCTTTTGATTAGTGTGTACGCTCTAGAACGTATTGGTTCTTTGCTATGTCTTGATGTTTGTGAGCTTTGTGACTTACTGACTTGACTGATGCTAATCGCTGCATTCATGTCTAGCCAAAAGTATTTATGGACTATAAATCCCTTGCAGCTCTCAAATATAAGAATCCTTGCGATCCTTTAATTATAACTCTGCCGAAACCACCAGGGAAATAACTTTGCATATTCCCTCACACACTACACACCATATTCTAGATTTCCTAAGGATTGAGTCATTTTGTTGTTCTTTAGTTAACGTGCTGAAGTTCAAGTTTGCGAACCTTTTTGTGGAATGGAGTCCAAGATACTGATCCATGACCACCGTTGGTCCCGGTAACTGGTACATACGTTTAGGACCTATAAAAACCAAACATTCGCAATTGTTGCAAAAGAAAGGCGTTAAATTAATTAATTCATTTGCATTTTTCCTTTTGTTTAATAAAAACCTACTAAGTCAATCAATGTATAATAGCTCGCTTAGATGGAATTGCGAGAGGAATTGCGGTCCACTTTTCTTGGGATAAAATGACTCATATGATAATATTTACAAAAACATTTAATTTGCAACACAAATGCTTAATGAGACATGTTTTTGAGGATTTTCAGCAATCACTTCTATTGCTTGACAATTTTGCGAATTTAGCAGAAAATAAGGTCAACATCAATGCATGTGTGTTCCTTGAAAAAACTCATCATACAAATATTGAACATTTTTGTATGTATTTATGTATGCACATATTTTTATAGAAGCTTTCGTCCTACTGAAAGTGTCAGTAAATCACGTACACTGGCAGTTTGTATTGCTCGTTTATCGCTCCCTGTGGTCTAATATCATAACTTATTAATGAAGTTCACATTATTTGCAAATTGCTGTTGTAGGTGGATAAATGTGCGCATTCAGTAAATGAAACAAAGTTTATTATCTTGGCTTTAAAAAAAGCTTCAAATTTCCTTTTTTTTAATTTTAAGACAAAAAATAAAAATTCGGTCGAATGATTTTATTTTTTCGATGCGAAACAGAAAAGATAACTAAACGAAATTTTATTTTATCTTCTCTCAATGAAGAAAAATCAAATTCGTTATTGAGACGGTAGGCAAGGAGCTGAGCAGCTTCCAAATACACTGTTACTATTTTCCGCGTTATTAGATCTCAGCAGCGATAATATAAAAAAAATCACTTAACAACAAATATTCGATATTCTGTTTGTTTGCTGCACACCAACACAACGACAATGTATTTTATTGATTTACTTGCCATCCATTTGAATGGCCTGCTTTTGCTAACTTTCAACTCCAATTTGCTTAGTAGCCCCTTAAGCCACCGTTAGCGAGTTTAGATGCAAGTCAACATTAAACTTATGACGTAGTTGTCCGTAGTGAAAACATTTTTAATCAACACACACTTAAAAACATCGATGCACAATCTCAGAAGCAAATTAAAAAAAAACAGCGTAGTCCCTTACAAAGAATCGGTCCAAAGCTTCTCTAACGTTACGATGCTTCTTCTTTTATAGAACGAGTTGGAAAGATCCTCGAAATGTCCTGCAATGGGATTTAAATTCTAAAACAAAAAGTGCTCACATTTTTGGTGAAAAATCGCAGCGAATGTTTTCGTTGGCGCAGTGTATATAAGCAAAAAAATTGGGAGGAGGACATCATTCAGTTCGATTTAAACGAAAATATTATTTATGGAATTTTATAACTATCTCGATATTATTTACTAACAATTAATTAACTGACAATCGTGTACGAACCTCATTACAAACCCCGTTAATTATATCCACTACTCGAAAACTCGGATGCATATATTATATCAAAACGTTTGCAACGTTTCGAAGGACGCTTCAAGGTGCATAAAATATCTATATTCTTAATCAATTTATCAAGTGTTTCAATCATGTCCGTCTGCCCACTTACAGTAAATATTCTCTTGATTGTAAAAATAAAGATATGGATTTTAAACTTGGCGAGAATATCGAAAGAGGTTGCATACGGATTGATGTCGAAAATGAACTAAATCAACCAAAGTACACGCAGACAGCACAAGGTGAACTAAGAAGACATCTATTTTGAAAAGCAAAAAAAAACGTCTAGTTTTCACCTCCTTATCTTGAGAGATATTTAGAATGATCAGTGAATCCGTAGTTCAGAGTTTTTCTTCAGACAAAAACGGGGTTTCCTCTTCTCCTTTTCTTTTTTTAAAAAGATCTTAGGTTTTAATATTCTTTAAGTAGTCCTTTGAAAACAAAGTTATCGATCCCCCGGACTTTGTCAACTATCAGTGTTGTGTACTTTGTATGCCTCCTGAAATGAAGGAAAACATGAATGAAATTTTTACAAATTTATTGAAACCGATATAAGTTTATATATACAGCAATTGCCAGACTGAAGATATTATTATACAACATGTAATGCCTGTGTGTGAGGAAAACAGCGACATAAAATATTTCAAATTATCATTTGAAAGTATTTGTAGTCGTTTATGGAAATTGATAACATTTTTGAGCTAACAATGTGCTTAACTGCATACTTATCTATTTTATGGGACAAGTGCGTAAATATTGAAATAATTTGACATACAATGTATTTAAATGCACTTTTTTTGTTTGGGTTTTTTTTTTGGGAATAAAGCTACAAAATATATCATTAACAACTTTATGGAAATTTCATCTGAACGCCCGGAATAAATGCCTACATAGCATGCTTATTTCAGTAAATTTTATCAAATTCGGAATTTTTATATCGATCTGAAAAATCATCTGAACGCTCGGGATAATTAGTTAGTTATCAAACTTATTTCAGTAAATTTTTTAAAATATGGAATTTTTCTCACATTGAATTTGAACAAGCAACACGATGGCACCATCGCTATTGAAGTTGGGAAAAGTACTTTAGTCAAACAATAAAAAGAAAAAAATCAAATTCAGCTGAAGCAGTTGATATCTTTGCTATGAGTTTCTCATGTTTTTTTGTTTACTGACCTAAACGATCTTTGAAAAAATCAAGAATGCGATAAACAGTTAACAGTGGTAGTGCAAAACTTCAACTTGATCAAAAAGCCTATCTCATCTTATGGCACAAGGGTGTATTAAGTGCGTGTGGATGTATGCAACATCTAGGAGGACTTCAGGTAGACTCAGATTTTATTCAGAAGACGATTTTGAAATGATACTCAATAGTTCTAAATTTGCTTGTGCGTCCATAACGTAGCTTGTCTGTCTGTCTGTCAGTCTTGTTTTCCTATGTTCAACCTACAGACGACAATTTTTGAGATATTTCGATGAAATTTGGTATACCTTGGTGATTTGGCCCAAAGCTACTTAAAGTGGTTTGGATCGTCATTCGAATTATCTTTTAACTTTGAAAGACTGACTGTCTTTGTAAATGTTACCATTTTTTGCTTTACTACAAATACTAGGAAGAAGGAATTCACCATAAAGGGAGTGAATTTGTCTTCTGAGATACTTACATAAGTATATTATTTGTATAAATGGCGAAAATCTTAGAGACTTGGAGATGTAAACTTCAGTAAGCGACTTTTTATTATAAATGGATTTTATAGCGAAGAACATTTACATGTTATGCAAACTTCACATTAAATTCTTGTAGAAGAGAACGACTGAGAATTGGTAGATTCAATAAAATTTTTAAAAAATTAATTGCAGAATCTATTTAAACTTTTGAAGATTGGAGAAACTTTTGAAGATTGGAGAAAAACGTATTTGTATAAAAATGGCAACCGCTTTTATATAACGGAAAGTGTCATACCGTGTGAATTACCGTAGACCGTTGATCCAAACTTGTTTGATTTCTTTCATAAAATTGTGAAAGGGCTGTTTTAGTTTGCTTAAGATCTAACATGTATGTAAATATGAAACCGGAAATAGAAAATACACGTTTATTATATGAAAATGACAAAAAATATTCAAAGTGTTGTCAAAGCTATATACTTAGGTACGCTACTTAGCTGCTGTAGCACCTTCATACAAAGACACGAAAAATGGATTTTTCTTCCTTTGGTAAAACCCAAAAAATTGTGTCGTTTGTTGCTATTGCTGAAAGTTCGCAAAAAGTTGCATAGGATTTGGAAAATTGCTATACACATATGCTCTTGCTTGATGGCCACACATCAAGTTGCGAACAGATTCCTATATCTATACAGAAGACAAAAACCTGCAGCTCAGAACTTAAAACTGATAAGTAGGAAACTTGACATAAATATGTTTAGAGAGTCGTATTCTGGCTAACATCACAGAGATGCCATCAACCACATGATAAGCAAAAGCAAATGTCAAACTGCTTAGATGATTTTTTGCCTCCTTTTTGGCATTCTGACTTCTAAAGGTAAGTCTAGAGACGGTCAAAAAGAACTTTTATTATTGTAAACGAGTACCCTATGCACGGGAAAATTTTAAGAATTTAATAAAAATGTAAAACAGAAAAATGAAAAAATGAAAGAAAAGTTAATTGCAACATTTTTACGAGATTTTGTGGAAAATTATTAGCATGAACGTGCAGCTACTTCTTACAAAACACAACATTGATGCTGCACTTGATTTACAAATTAACTGATTTCCTTAATACAGTTAGCTACCACCAGTAGTTTGAATGCTTCCAAAAGGAAGAAAAAAGAAGACGGAGAGCAAATTACATAAACATGTTGTAATTTTGTGTAAAAAAATTCGTTTCATTGCATTATAAAAAGAAGTTAATATACTATGCTCTTGAACACTCTACACGGGTTTGCTTCATATAATTATATACATGACGACTTTCCGAAACAAGGTGTCATATAATAAATGGTCGAAAAAGTGCTCCTTGGGTCTCAAGACGTTAGTGCACAAAATGTCATCAGAATATCTCACAGCTTGCGACTTGTAGATAGGGCAAAAGAATGTAAAACGGATGCCGACAGACGGATGGAGGAACAGACAGGCTCAGACCGATTTAGAAAGTGGCCCTGAGTCTATCCCTGCAATAAAAATAGAGTGTACCTCAAGTCCTTCTGAGTGTTGTATATATCCGCACAAACTTAATATAATCGGTTCACCCGACTTGTCATTCTCTCGTTATTGACATTTGAAGTATAAAATGTTGAAAAACACTTTCGTATAAACGCTGACCGTATCAGCGAACGAGTTAGTGCATATGTGACTTCAAAATTTTTTGATCGACATATGTATGTGTTACATAAATAAAAGCACTTTTACTACCTTCGAAGAAATCATTTCATTAAATTTATATTTTCCGAGCGTACGCATGTATTTATGCAATATGTGCATAAAATAAACAATAGAAATGATGCATAACTTCATGTATTTGCATGATTTCCAACAAAAAACGTGACATTTATTACAAAACAAGAGTTATCACGACCTGAAATCTCGGTAAAATGCAATCTGCGTATGCGTTGGCTTACAATATTTACATAATTACTTCATATCGATTTAATGAGATCAATCAACAAGTTTTCTCTTCTATTCTCAATATTTTTCATTTTTATATTGAGCTTAAATAACTGGATGCCCAGGACATGTGCGAAATACATATATCTGCGTTGATATGCAAATCACTTTAATTGTGTGAATATATGCTCTTTTGATTTTTCAGAAACTTATAAATTTGTTTATCAAAAATCTCATACCAGCATACCTGACGTATATGTTGTTCAGTTTTATTCCAATTTTTTCAATAACTTAAATATTACGCCATATAGCAGTCGACACCATTTGTTGCATTTCACTTAAAAGCTACCGGGGATTATTTTACTATTGGCCTGTTTTCATATGAACAAACAGGCAGCCGTTTTCATTGAAGTGCTGCTGGTAATTGGTCGAGTAGACGCTGCCATGAAACCACGGACTTGCACATATCAGCAAAATCAGATTAAAGGATCCTTTTTGGCATAAGATCAATTATTCTTTTATTTATTTGACTATTTCTACATCACTTTATTTCATATGCGATATAAAGCGTGATTCTTAAATGAGCTCAACGAATTGAATTGCTTTTTAGATCTAATATTTGAATGGTCCGATTTTTATGAAGGCTGCGGCCATAGGAGAAGATGATAAGTAAAGTTTGCTCTGATAACTTAAGCGCAATAAGAAGGGATATAATATTCCAGGAAGTAATTGAAGACCATCTACGCATCCCATCGTTACTGTTTAATTTGACTGTTTTTTTAGCTTACATATATAGGAGAAACAAAATATAATGGCTTATTGCCTCCAAGGCACGCGAATAGAATATTAATAAACCGACCCAAACATTGGAAGCAAATTTAAAATTGGCGACTTCAAGAAATCAACTATTTTTGCAAATGTGTAACAGAGGCGTGCAATATAGAGAAAGTTTTGCAGAAAAATGCTGCGGACGAACTGACCGCAATCTAAAAATATTAAAATTATCAAAAAAAATTGTATAGATTGCAAGACCCGCTTTAAAGCGTTTGAGGATGATCAGCAACCTTTCCCAGTTAGGTTTTTCCCTCTTTTCTTATTCGAAAAATCCAGCAAAATATTAATTATTTACCAATAAGAGCATACACAACATCTTTTTCATAAGATTTATCCAAAGTCTTCTCGTCTTACTTATATTCATTCAATGGATAAAACTGTGGTGCAGAGTGTGCACTTTATCCGTTTTATCCGTCAAATGATGGCCAGCAATTCGGGAAACTCTTCAACAATTCGTATGGAGACTGGGCAAGTGTGTAGAACATGTACGTAAAGCATGTGCAGCTTATTTCACGTTCATCCGTGGCAATAACCTTCCAGTGCAAGTGCCTACGTAAGAGATACGTCTTCACATCTGTCACCGTTCCTTCCCAAAGTCAAATTTAAAGTATTGTTTCAAGATATTTTAAACTCGAATAAAAAGGGAGCTCGAAATGGTTCACATAGTCTGACAAACTTCATCTAAAATCGCTTCTTGACTATTCTTTTCATTCTTGATGCGTCGATGAAAGACTACTTGCTTTTCATTTCATTGTTTTCCTACACATTCCTCTGCCGAATCTTATTTTTCAGCTTCCCAGCAATAATATTAATTTCATGTACATACATATTTTTTTAAATTCTGTATGTTTAAAAACAACTGCTTTTGTTATTTACAAACGAATGGAAAAAACTGAAGTGCAGCAGAGTTTTCAAACGGCGAGACTGTATCAAGTGATTTAGGAAAATGAGTAGATTTTCTCTTCATCATTTTTAGCATCGGCGTATGGTCCTTTTATTTAGGTCATAAAACTCGATACTATAGATACATATGCGTGAGGCGGGAACAAGCAGCTCATCAAACTCTTAAATGTTGCAGTCACATTCCACTCAAATGCATTCGTGTATACTCGCAGGGCAAATAACTATCAATGGCTCTTATCTCTTTTAATGAATATTCAAATCCGTTTGTATGGCTTTTTGCATATATTTCCTTTTTATTTTACTTTGTTTCCTTTTTTCTCTTTTATTCACTATCAAGTGGCACACATCGTGGCTTTTCAACACTTTTTGATTAACTAAATAGAGGATCAGTCCCTCCCCATTAGATGAAGAAGCGGAAATACTCTGCCAACCTATACATTATTTCAATTAGTAATTTTCAGGTAAGGAAAAAACCTGCTATTGTTTCTGATTGGAAATTAAAATTGCAATTGTAGTTTTAACCAAAGCTCAATAATTTTCATAAATTAACACTTGGCGCAGTGCTAAGCCATTCATTTCATTCCATATTTGCGAGCCGATGCAAGTGTGAATTGCTTCGAAACGTGGTAGCTTGATAACCAGTCAACTTCCGAGCCAATACAACAATGCGTATTAAGGAGGCTTCTGCTGCAACTACTTCTTTTGGGCGTCCACTGCCTTCAGCATCATCCCTGTCTCTACGAGCGTGTTTAACTTTCGAAGGCCATCAATAAATTGTTCTTTCGGCCGGAAGAAGTGCTGGCGTAATGCTTTTCAAAGCGCTGCTGAGTTTGAAAAGTATTTTTTAATAACACCACGTAAACTATTGTCACTCCTAGATAATTGAAATTGTATCGAATTTTATCGAGTGGCTTTTTGTTACTGGCAAAAATTTTTTTGTTTCAACCATGAATTATGGATCGATACGTTGTGTCTACATAGCCTGTGAAGGCTGTGAACATTTTCACTTAACAATTGTCTCTTCATACCAGAAAAGCAAAAGAAGACAGAAAAAGTATATATACAATCCTGTTTGTTGCGAGCGATTGATCCCTTTCACGTGAGCTTTAGATTTAATAAGAAAATTTTATTGACGCAAGCAAACAGACACTTAAACCTTTAAAGCAAAAATACTGTAAGATATTAAGGTAGAGTGCCGCACTTCGATTTAACAAATTTTTGAACTTCACCTGAGAGGAATGATGAAGAAAACTTTAGACAAAATTTTTTCTCCCAAACAAAGTCTTTGGATTGCAATTGTGATTTCAACAAATAAACAAAAATGTGCGAAAGCAGAGACGGACGTAACTAAACCTACTCTGTAAGTGTCGTCAACCAAAATGTACACGTCTATGCAGTCGATGTGCTTCTTCTTCTTTGTCGTTAGAAACATGTAGTAAACACTCTTATGTAATGAAATAAGAGTGTAATAAAATTTAATGGTGTGATTTTCAAAAATAAATCAAAGCAGTTTTCTTAAAAAACACTGATTTTGCAATCATTATTTGTAACATAATATATTTTATAGACCACTACTGGAAAAAAATTATCTACACAGTTATGTCAAAGTAAATACTTATCAAAGAAATCTTTGCTATTGGAATTTTTGGAAGAATGAAACTTGGGTCATTTTTAAAATAAACGACGCTCTTGTAAAAAAAATTAAAAAATAAAATAAAGAAAACCTTATAAATCTTCGTCGTCTTCAAGTTAACGTTTCATAAATAATTTATTAAATTATATGCATTTTATAGTTCTTGCAGCTAAGCACATAATAGCTGCTCTCAATGGCATCGTTAAAAGCTATTTTATTATTTTTACCCACAACACTTGACATGGTTTCTGCTTGTTTTGCCACCAACATCACTTGTGCGCTGTTGCTGTATTACGCAAATTTATGAAGAGTAAGCGACATAAATCCCATAAAGTTTAAGTTTTGTGTTAATTTTAAATTTAAAAAGAAAAATATATTTCATTCTCCCCTCATCGCTCTGTAATGTGTTTAAATCTTTAAGATGAAAAATCCTTTCTCAGCAATGCTTGACCCGCTGTTACCTGCAAGAAAAAAAAAAAAAAAGATAAAAACATTGCTTGAGTGTTTTCGTTAATTTTTAATATTCTAGGCAGTTGAGCGAGCGAAAGAAAAGCTTATGGAATCCAACATAGCCTACATACACATGTATGGAGTTCAAGTTGTTGTCATTTTGTGTGTTTACTTCTAGTTTTTATTATTTCTCTTTTCCATATTTGTTTTTTGTTCGCTCTAGGGCCTAATGCGAGAAAATTTCTACACGCACCAATCTATTTTGACATATTTTATTGTTGCTGTTTTCTAACACACTTTACAAACACAGAACATGGAAAATATAAAGGCAAAATGAAATTTGTGCAGAAGTTTATGCAAACACCAATCAATTATGTGATTCTCATCACAAAAAAAAAAAATAAATAATATGTTTAAAGTCTTGTAGAAGATTTCCGGATAAGTTTAAATTTAATTTTTAAAGGGATTTTTTTTTGTGCTTTCGCCACATGTGTACTACTAAGAGGTGTGCATATCAATTCTTTGTGTGGAAATAGGTCGCTTTACAAAACACCCTGGATGCGTTCATTTCTTCTGCAATTTTGAGTACAATAAGTTTAGACATTGGTGTAAAGAGATGGGTATCAACGAGAGGCGTTTACAGCACTACATGTTACACTGTTTTAATCGGGGAAAAATATTCAGTTACAGCTACTTGTACGACAATCAGACAATCAGGAAGAAAAGCCGATATTGATCCAAGGCAACCATCCACAACGCAGTTAAGAATTTGGGGTTTCTTCATGACAACGTCCATCCGCACGCAGCAAAGACAATTAAGGATTGCGGCTTATTCTCCAGATCTGGCTTCCTCTGAGCTCCGTTTTCTGAGAACGACGCAGAAATATTCAACAGATCAGCAGTCCGCAAATATTGAAGATCTGCGAAATTGGCTTAAAGACTATTTCGAGGTTTCTACGGCACCGGCATTCGTAAGCTGGCCGATAAGATAGTGATGGTGGATATTTCAGTTTATAAAGCTTCCTAAAAAGTGTATTTTAAATAAATTTGACTGTGTGAACGCGTCTGCTTTCCGTGTTTTTTGCTTGTTACTCATAAAGTATAACGCATACACCATATAACTTTCTACTTTTATTCCCAAAAGCGAAAAAACGGCCACAATTACGACAATGAGTGTGCAATAAATAAATATAATGTTCTTGCTATAGGGGTCTATAGGGTCAGTTAATTTCTACATATGATGCCTATTGATGGGGATATATGTCGTAATTGTAGGAAATTGTACAGTGGAAACGCATTAAATAATTTTAAAATTTTTACTAAAAATGCATGTTATAGCAAAAATTACTTACCGGGAAAAGGCAAAATTTAAAAAAAATGCTTCTTTCATCAGAAAATAGGATTTAAAGTTTTTTATTATTCCTTGCCCGATATTTTGTATGAAGTTATGTTTTCAATTATTTTAATGAATTCATCTACGAAATAGCTATGCATGTATAGAAAGTGGGGAAAAAAAGAACGATTTAAAACGTTTTAATTTAATAAAAACGTGTGGCTGACACTTCCATCAAGCATGGTAATGTTGGATGTAATTTTCGCTTACTTTATGTTATTTTCCCCCATGAAATTTTTAAAATATGTCATGACGTGATTTAAACTGTGTATGGCTTGGCTTTAGAAAGTTTTCATAGCAAGCAATCTCTGATAAAAATTCTCCAATTTGCAAAAAAATTAACCGAATATTCGTTATATTCCTGTAGCATAGGATGTTTTCTACAGTCATTTGCTTAGGGCAAAGCCAAAGTCACTACTTGTGCGCTATTTGTTTATTAGATTAGCTTGGCTACCAACGGCCATATGCGGGCATAAAACCAAATTAATTCGCGTAATAATGATAATTTCTTTAAATCGTGATTTTTTCCAGTATATAAACACTATATGGGCTCGTAACGTGTTAACTATGACTTTAAATTTATTGCAGCATTTCGCAAATTCATTCGGTTACCTCAAATGGAATAAATTATTTGCACTGTAACCAAACCGAAACTAACTTGTGCTTTATATATATACGTGCATCAGTAATTGATTTACGCAATGTTATATGAACTTCGATTCGAGTACGTTTGCCTTAGTGTATTTAGTTATGAGGTCAGCAAAGTCCTAATAGAGTCTAATCGCAGATATTGCAAATTGTTAAAGTGGTTTTGTGGTGCACGAACACACACACACACACACACACACACACAAACACACATACATCCATACATATGCACAGTGAAAAGTCAGCAGTAGGTCAATGCCGCTGTTCTTTGTCAGAGTGTGTGTTTGCGTAAGACCGAGATTTATTATTCACGAATTTACTTCACGTACATACGAGTGCACAAAAATATGTTTTGTTCAAAAATTTAAGAAACACTCCCTTGCAATTAGTTAATGGAATATTTCCGAGAATATTGCAAATATTGAACAAAATGTTGTTGTCTACGTTTTAATTTTTTGCTTGTATTGGGATTAGTAATAAGAAAAAAGAATTAATGGGGCAACTAAACAAGCGGTTCTCTATGGGAATAGAAAGCAAACCATGAACAAAGCAAAAATTCCGTTAAACACATGATAATCGCCCAAATCATAACGTACGCTTTCTTAAGTGATATTTTCCTTTATCGTTTCACGGCACAATTGGAGCAACTGGGGCCATGTACCCAGCTTTTGTTATACTGATCGATTTAGAATCATTTAGTGGATTGGTGTAAACTTAAGGTAGTCGTCTTTTATTATATCGATCGATCTAAAATTATTGACCGGATTAACATGACCTTGTCGCCCATTTGTCTGTCTATCTTTCTGTATATAATTAGTACCATGCCTAACCAATGTGGTGCGATTTCGTCCGCAGCCAAACCTGATTCCGCTCGCCCATTACGAAAACCTTTTCAAGCTTGAGAAAGGTACTGTTTTATGACGTTTGAATCTTGAGAGAATACATAATGTTCATGTGCTAATATATATTTAAATTTTTGTTTTTTAAAATTCAAAAGCCCGCGTTAGGCGTATTTCACCTTCAACCTTATTCTGGTAACATGCGTCATATAGGTAAACCCAAGTCCCCTGCACAGTTGCCAACCGACGTGGAGTATCACATTTCCTCTCCCATCTTAATATCCCAATGGCTTATTGCTTGGTCTACGCTTCAAATTTTAATTTAGCATAAAAGGTAGCACCTTTCCTCCGTCGTGTCTTTAGAAGCTTCTCGAAAAGATAAACCTTTTGTATAAATAATAAGTAGGCCTACGTTTTGGCAATTTTCTGAAAGCTATCTAAACAAAACCATTTGATGTGTCGACGTGAATCTTTATCTGCACTAACATGTAATTTTTTGTAACGTATGCATTTGTATTCCAGGACAGAAATGCCAAACTGATCTAATATAAAAAATAACGATGTTTGAAATTTAGATATTATTTGAGGGCAGATGTGTGGTTTTATTATGCGTGTTCGTGTTCGGGAATCTAAAAAACCAATTTTTAGAATTGTAACCTATTCAGCGAATTTATTTATCTAAAACTCTTAACCCCTTTGAAAAATATGACATGATTATCATAATGTCTTACGTGTCTTACATACTCGCCCGCTAGGTTTGAGCAAAAAACAAAATTTAATACCATTACATTCATGTCATGTTTCTTTTTGCGAATTTGATATCAAATATTATTTTATATCTTCTCTTCACTCAATAATCCTAGAATGCTTCATAGCAAACACAAATGTTTTTCAACACGAACGTTTCACATGACGGTCACAGCAGGTAGTTGGTTTAAATGTTAATATTTATGTCAAAAAATTTCAATAGAATCAAAATAACACATCCATAGCTATTTATACTTATATTCACATAAAAGACAAGAAGAAAAATTACATTCGTTTGTAACAAAATCTTTTATGCTCACCGCCTTTATTGCTTAGAAACTTCAAAGGAAAGAATGGGATTTTCGATTTTCGATGGCGTGGCTGATTTCTTCCTCTTAATACAAGTGATGTAATATCGCCAGTAGAACATTTTTATCGCGGTATCTGTTGCAGTTTTCGAGTGATCGGTAAAAAGCTGAGAAAAAAGAAGTAATCTCAGTTTATCCTGCATTATAGACCGATTTTGCTGATATCAATCTGCCTGCAAGAACTTCTGATATATTTGCCAAATTCGAAGCCAACATCTTAACGCACACATAGACAGACGAATAGGCGAACAGACTTACTTCACTCGTATATGTAAAGTTTGAAGGATTTCTGAAGCTTACTTTTAAACGCTGAAAATGTCTTCGGTAGTGGATGTACAAGCGGCACACCAATGTAAAGGAAATAGTATTATTGCGTGGCCAATTCTTACTACATTTTAAAAGGTCTATGAGGTCTAGAGAGATATGCGCTATTTCTGAACGGATTGGCTGTGTTGCATATAAACTAATATGAACAGGTCGGAATGCAATAGTGAACCACCGCCCATCATTAAGTATCCTATGCCAGCCTACAGTTTTTCAAGTAACGATTTTTAAACCAAGGCTTCAGATGGGAAGTGGTGGAAAAAGCGGTTCTCTCCCTGTTATTTTCAATTGCGTTCATCCTTCAGCCTAAATACGTCACTCTATTGAACTCAACCAAAATTCCTCAAGAAATGCGTTCTGTAGATTGAATACAAAGTACAGACAGGCGGACAGCAAAACGATAGTATAATAAAAAGTGGGTGAATGTCAAGGCCTTTTGGATATTGCATACACCCGCACAAACTTAATATCCCCGTACCGTAAACAAAAAACAGAATATTAAATACAAATCTCAATTGCCTTTATTTTCCTTAATGCTAAGAAAATAAATCGTACAATGTAAAATATCTTAGAATGCCTTTAGACAAAAAATTGTCCCCTAAGGAAGTTTGCGACAAAAGTTGAGCACTAAGTTCCGACTGTATCTAATAATAAAAATAATGATTACATGATTTACAGGACATACATTTGAGCTGTACTACCTTAAAGCTACCCAATATGATAGCCGTAGAGTACCAAAATATACCTACGACATTAGAAATCGTATATAAATCATCACGAAGATACACCACAGACTGCATACACCATTCACTGCACGATTGAATTAGCAAAGGAATGTTTGTTAATGTACAAGAAGACTTGACGGCGTGCCTTACGAAGAGAGATGTGTGTGTGTGTGTGTGTGTGTGTGTGTGTTCAAATTGAGTCACAAAACGAAATTTTTCGACTTGTTTGAGCAATTAGACACACATCGACTTTACATCAATTTTCGTTTCTTCCGCTTCCACTTTTCTTTTAAGTTTTTACTCTATTTTCCCCTAAATAAGTTAATTACACAAATCTGCACTTTTTGTGTCTTTCTTTATCTTCCTCCAGTTTGTTTTGCACACACGAAGTGAAAGCTCAAATTGTTGTTTTGTTTTAAATTCGTTTGGAATTATTGCAACCCGTAAAGAGTTTAAATGTAATTTGATTTTTATCTTTAATCTTAAATTTTTATTACGCACCGTATATAAATTTTAATTCTTCCCTAAGATCTCAGCCAGCTGGTAAACGATCTCTGTTGTTGGTTTACAAAAGAAAAATAACGAATCTAACCGGAGGTTATTCTGTCAGTAGTAAACAAACGGAAGAAATCAACAACTTGATAATAGGAAAAAACAGAAGCCAAGTGTTTGTAAAAAAGCAAAAATAAAAAATGAAACGACTGGCAAATGACAAAGAGAAAGAAGCGATAACAAAATTGTGACAAGTGAACAACAACAGCATTTCTACAGGCAAACATATTCAGACTCATCTAAATACTTGTCTGCCAGCAAGCAGTTTTTTCATATAAAACTCTATACTTGAAATACTTTAAGAATAACTTAACTAAAGGAATTGGAGCGCTAGTAGTAGTGTTACGAAATGATTTTTACCTTAGTTTGGGCACTTTTTATAGCCACTACCGCAACATGGCCAACTAGGTTGTGTAAAAAATTATTATTAATCATCACAAGGTGACATTTGACGGATGCTAGATATTATGCTACAAAATACATGTGGCTCCGCTTAGTAGTGAACGTTTTACTTAGTGTTGGGGTAATTTTCACTATAGTGAAATATGTTTGTTTTAAGATCGACTTAACCCTCTTCGCCCAGACGTACAAATTACGTAAGTCTCTAGCTTTGTAAGGAACAACTTTAATAAAAAATTTTAAAATATGCGCGGTTTTTATCCTCATTTAGGATGCGGTACAAAAAGACTTTCTGCTGTAACGTTCGGAAAAATGCTGCCGGAGAATGTGCTACATTTAATCTACATATCCGTAGATAGAAAAGGTCTTTTTGTATGGCAATACTGATGAAAGACTGATGATTGTTGCCGGATATCCCAACTATAACCAAACATATATATATATATATATATTTTCTACATGAAGTGTTAGGAGCATCTGTGGGCAAGTTGCGGTTTGATATTTACCCATCTGGTATTCAAAAGTGTCCTACAACTCTATGTATGGACAAGAATTGAAACAATTTGTAACCTCGCCTTTCATGTTACATAAGATAGATGAAAAACCATGCTTAACACCTCCTAGAAACATTTCAATGTTCGAAACTACGTTTTAAACTCTAATTAATAGTAAGTTGTATAAATAAAGCTCTAGAAAACTTTGTGCGAAACATGATATATTATTGTTAAGCAGCTGATGGGAACAGATTTTTTAGATTTCAAATACGCCGTGCTCAACATGTCTGCAGTACACGCTACACCACCAACTTAACTAACTTATCATAATTCCTCGCCCTTTAAAAGTCACAACAGCAGAATATCAATGGAAAGTCAATTAAAATCATACGATAATCGTTCGCCTATTATTATCTATGTCTTCCTAACGTCTATATTTACAAGTTATAGACGCAATGACAAAACTAGTATACTCTTCAACTTTCGATAGCTATAAAAAAGTTGTTGTATGCTTTCGTATATTCATTTATGCCGTTGAAGGGATTATGTCTACATTTATTAGTTTATGATTGCAAATCTATATAAGAATATATCACATCACTCAATAAGTCTTCGGTCTAGCTGGAGACTTTTTTGCAATTTCGTCATTCAAAGTCACTTTTTATCTCTTTAATATTTAGCATGGATCGTGAAAAGTGGGCAAACGTGATATCTGCTTAGAACGAAACTTCCTCATCAACACATTTTCATGCAAAATGGTAGATGGGCTGCCTTGTGATATGTCACCTAGCCCACACAACTTGCCAGGCGTGATTGTGAAACCATTTTTCCTCATCAACACATGACACACAGGTTTTTCCATTGTTTCAAAAATAACAAAAGTAGCGCCGTTAAAACAACCGAGCTCTGTACACTAATTGTTAGTGCATGAAATTTTGGCACGTAACGCTCGGATATGGATATTATCTAGAAATCGTATGCGTCTATCCACCTTGTTGCCATGTATGCATCTGATCGGAGATTTATTGAGTGAAGTGTTACGATATGAAATGGTTGCAATCAGAAAATATACATCTATATAATTTTTATACATCTTTTTGTCAACATTTCGCAAGAGGACGAGAACCCTATAAATTTTATAGAGTAAAATTATTATTTTATTAATATCAACACTGGGACAAAGCGCAGGAAAATGTTGAAAATGTAACAAAAAATGCGTCGTTACTAAGCAAATGGAGAGGATTTGTGTAGTTGTATATGTTATAAATAAACCAAAGGAAACAAATGTTGTTGCCATAGAAGTAATAAAAAGAGAAATGAATAAAAAGAGTCGTAGTTCCGTAGTTTAGAGGGATTATCGAGAACATTTCAAAAAATTCATTTTAATAAATTGAAATAACTGTTAAAAAATTTTCAGTTAGAAATGACATTTTTTGTTCGCTTACTCGTATTGAAGTGAGATTATCAATCCATAAATTGTGATTTAATTGCTTTCGCTATTAGGAATTTGAGTACGAACGAAACGCATAATTTCGCCAATAAAACTCAAATCAAAGAATGCAATTCGTTAATGAAGAGAAAAGTTTTTTTATTTTCATATGAAAAAAAATAATTGTTTACTTTGACAATATATTCATTTCCATTATACCCTAGACCACTTGCTGTACAAGGAAATGTAAAGTTGGAGCGGACGTATGCAACAAGTAGACCCGGCTCTTGCTCTATCGATCTAAATTTGTCTGTTCGCCTGGCCACCTTGTTTTCTTGCGTTTTCAAGCCGAAATTTTGAAGATGTTTTGATGATATTTGGCACACCAACGTGCTTTGGGGAACGCTATTGAAAATGGTTCGGATAAGATCGCTTTTTCGACCACTTTCATATACAATGCTTTATATTGAAAAGTCATAATGTGAATAAGTGTAGGGTGGTGCCAGATATTTAACAGTGGGCCGTTTATAGTGTTTTTACTTGTTTCTCTTTGTTATATGCGACTATAAGGCATAAGGCAATGTACAAAGTTACAAGATATGTAAATATTATACTATGGACAAGAGAAATTATAAGTGGACATATAATTCAACTGAGGGGTCAGTGAAGTAATTGCCTTGCTCCATTATTCTCTATAAAAATGATGATCAACAATGAGACCACTTTTCTTCTTCAAGTATTCAAGGAATCATCAAAGGCCTTAAAAATCTGCAGTAGCCCTTTCCACTGCACGGACAGTAAATGTATGTTCGGCCACAGAAGGAGAAACCCAAAAAAGATTCTTTTACGATCTAGAGAACTGTCGTTGCCCTATTAACCGTTTAGGTCACTGAGACCGAAACATTTTGTAATGGCTGCTTAGCAATTCGAAACTTTAGATAGACGAGAAAGCAGAATTTTGAAAAGATATGGACGAAAGAGGAAAATCTCTCTCTTAGTTTGACATTATAAACAAAACTTATAACGTGGTTGGCAATACGTTGAACCCCATTCAAGCATAGCGTAGATTATTAAAAATGAAGCGCAGTTTTATTTTTGATTTATTATTATGATTATAAGGATCATGTCAATATATTTCTACTTCGGTATAAATTTAGAGAACCTTACGAGAAAATTAGAATTCGTGCTGGTCTTTTTAATTGTCATCCATTAATAAATAGCAAAACTTTTAATGAATTATTACATCTGATGCTTACGATCACCTGAAAAACATCGATAGACTCAATCTGAATTTTTTTTCATATCATCAGGACTGATGTAGAAGTACTTTCACATTCAAAGTCGGTTTCTTCAAGAAAGAAAAGAAAATTTAATGTGAAGATTCTTTGGATGTCGTTTCAAAATTTGCAAAAGGGAGGAGTAAAATCTTCTCTCTTACCAGCGAACTTTAAAAAAAAAATTAAAATTCACTGTAAAATTTTTTATTAGCTCAAATTTTTTAAACATGATTTCCCAAATTAAAGCGTCACGGAACCTTTTAGAATAGTATAAGAAGGTAGATTACGTATGTCTTTTGTTGCCACTTTTCCGGGAAACTCATTCGATTCGAGTATAAATTTTGGTTCTAACATATCAACCTAGGAAGTTCTCACTCGTAAGATTTCGAATCATAGTTGCAAGTCACATTATTGTTCACCTAGTAAGGCTCTGAAATAAAGTTTCCTGAGAATATTTAACTGCAAAGGTTGGCTAAAAGCTTTTCGAATTGACAATGCACATGGTAGCACTTCCCGATGAAAGTTTAGAAGTATGATTGTGAACGAATTGACAAATATTCACGAAAATTGCAGCCACATCACATTCGCGGTTAGTATTTGACAATCGCTTTGAAGAGTAGACGTGAATGTCTTTGTGAAACTAGAAAAAAAAATGGGAATCGGATTGTCATTAAGTATTTGCTTGTTTTACATTTTTTTAGACACTGTGTAAGGACACTACGCACAATCATTTACCACATTAAAATCTTGGGAAGCTGAATTGAAATATAGCCATATCCTGACCATGAACGTCGAAGACGATCGAAAAGTGTCCCTAACGACAAAAAAATCGCTGAAGCTCTGCAAATTTTGATTAACAACCATAGAATTAAGTTTAAAGAGATAGCAGAGTAAGTCCAAAGAATCTGTTCGCTATATATTTTGTCAAGATTTAGTCATCAAGAGAAATCTGAACATTCGTTGGGTACTATTTTTGCTCACTGTGACACAAAAACACACGTCGCTGGCTAGAAAAGAAAAATTGCCTGAACGAAAGTTGCATTTGCCGCCCTACCTATCTACCTATCTATATGGAGAGAATATAAAATAAAAAGATTTTAGAATAAAAAACTTTAATCACTTTCTAAATTGTATTCTGTGATTTCATATTAAATTTGTTAAGTTTTAGAGACATTTTTCTCCTCCTTCAGTTCAGGATGCCTTTACACTCAGTGCGAAATCTCTGCATTTTTATTTCTCTTTTCTAGTTCTCGTTCCGCGTTCATTTCATAATTAGAAAAGTTTTCTAATCCATCCATCCGCAGCATCCAAGTGCTAAAGTTCACCGTAACAGAAATAGGGGCGACTAGTGTTTGTTGATGCATACTGCAACTTAATGTATGGAAAAAAAAGTAACAAAACTTTCTGTGGCGTTTATTTTAACTAATACCTTTATTTTATTTATCTTTAGTCAAGAATTTAAACTTAACCAAAAAGCAAGTGAGAAAGTTATATTCCTATACCTATCACCTTGATCCTAAAAAGGAAGGAAAAGGAAAAAAAAACTAAATTTTCGTACTCTGTAACTAGGGGTGGGCGCGGCTGATTTTTGTATTTTGGGTATAAAGATGGGAATTTACAAACAAAAACACGGAAAGTAAAGGTCTTCACAGTGTTTCTTAGATAGGCGTCTGGCCGTTGTAGGAGTGCCCTTTGACCGGTTCAGCTTCATTTTTGCGGCGAAGAGAATGTTTACAACTGACATTTCACAGACTGACAGATAGACAGACGATTATGCTGAAGCCGAATCAGAATTTGATGCTGTTCAAGACTTTACGGGGTTTCTGATGATTCCTTTTGCGCGTTTTGACAAAACGAATATACCGCTCAGCCTTCATTGATGGGTATAAAAAGTAAAAAATTATCCTTAGGTAAGATATTAACATTGAATACTCTCCAGCACTTTATCTAAAAAAATTCTTTGATGACTCTATCGTAAGCCCTATTCGTTGTTACACGCACTCGCACAAACTTAACATAACCTGCCTCAAGAGTTTTAAACATTTTTAATATTATATGCAAATATCATTTATATACACTACAGTGTCAATCAAAGAAGAGAACAAATTTCAAACAACAAAACAAATATATTGAAAAACTCATTTAAAAATAATTTACAAACCATTTGTGAAATAATATTTTGTAATCCTCTCTTTCCTAAAAATATTTATATTGACCAACGATGCTTCTGACGTAGGATTTGGTGTACATTTAAATTGTTTTCTTTTTTCTCCAAAAATATGTGAAATACATTGAAATTTTAATTACTTAACACAGAATTAATTCATAGAAGGCACGATTTAAAAAAAAGCAGTAAAACATATTAGAATATAGAAAGTGTATGCATTAATTTATTTATTCGCACATAAAATTCAGCGGCAACAGAATGACACTTCTATACTCCTCCAATTCGTAAAAATAAATATTAAGCTAAACATTTGGAAAAAAGGAGCAAATCATCCATACTTTGAGCACAGAGGCACATTCACAGTCGATGTAAACCCCTAGGCCGATGAAAGCACGCAAAATCTTAGCAATCGATAGTCCTGAAAGTAAAACTCGTTAGAAAAACGAAAAGGATTAATTTTGACGTCCTGACTAACTGTTAATTTTCAAATATATTTTTTTAATCTTCGTTGTCAAATTAAAGCGAAGTAAGAAACGAAGTTTTTTAAAATGTAAAGCGAAATTTTCAAAATATTTAAGAACAAAGTTCAAATGAATACCCAAGGCTTACCGTGGTCCCATTAGGGCTCATTTATTTCAATTGCGAAACTGAGTGATCATAAATCTATCATAAATAGCAGATACGATGTTAAAATTTTGCCAAAATTTGGATAATAAATTCTCTTTTATGCAGTAAGTGTGCAGTAAGTAAAAATTTTATATTCACACTCGTTCGAATATATTATATAGAAGCATTTCATAACTAATGTAAAAAATTGTAGCAATCCCCGACAGCATTTTTATTGCCATTACCGCTCTCTTCAAACTTTATCTGCCGCCATCAACTAAGAACATAAAGTCTAAACCTCAGCTATCCCAATTTCGCCATTCGCAAACATTGCGACAATAAACGACAGATAGGAAAACAGGGGAACGGTCACATTACGGTGCATATGGAAATATAAATTTTATATACGAGCTTATGATGCTTGCATAGTTATAAAAACATTTTATTAATATTTAAATTAAAGCGGTTTTTATTCGATATTGCAATAGAATCGCCACAGATCTATAAAAATTTAAATGCGGTATTAGTGATGTGGAATATAAAACAGACCAAAACATAAATGAATTATACATAAAAAAAAAACGCTTCATAATTTTTTATATGACATTTTTTATTGCTTAATGATACATTTACAATATTTAATTTTTATTTAACTAAACTCTTTTTTCTACCCTACATCGCTTGTGGTGCAAAGATATACTAAGTTTGTGCGGATGTATGTTTAAAATGGCCCCACCTTTTATTATATGGATCGACTCAGAATCGCTTTCTGAATCACTTCCCGAATCGATATAAGTCAGTCTGTATATCTGTCTGGCCGACGGGCCGCAATTCTTGAGATGTTTTGATGAAGTTTGCTACACTGGTGTGTCTTGGCCCCAAAAGCAAACGCTATTGAAAAGGGTGCTGATCGACCAGTTCTGCTGCAACGTCCTATTTTGAAAAATCGTCATTTGTATGACTATAGGATCGTATAGCGCATTTAATGGTCAGCCGTGGCCCACTATAATGCTTTTAGTTATTTTGATAAGCATTCAACAAAAACACAGTTCAATTAAATAACAACGTTTCGGTTTCCATTTGTAGTTTTTCGTTTAATGGCATTTATTACAAATCTGCGGAACGTATGATTAATTCATTTACGGAAATATTCATTTAATTTGTACAGATCAAGAGCACTGCGAGGCGTATGACTAATAACATTATTTATATATACTTACATATAAATTTTATAGATAATGTATTTTGTTTTGGGTGTTTGTTGTTAAATTAAAGTACAAAAAAAAATTTAGAAAATGAGACGTGCGTCGGGATTATGGTTAAAAAACACTCACTACAGCTCTTCCAACACGAATTCGGCACAGCTAAGCTGAGTCTAGCAATTTCTCTGAGCACTTGTTATTTGTCTTATGCCTTGCGCAAGCATCAAGGACTAGTTTGGAAAGTGAAAGAAAAATTAAAATAAATTATTTATATAAATAATAAGTATTGAGGTTAATTTTGACGAGCCATCGACACCTTATAACATAACACAATGCATACTTTGCTGCCACTGCACCCTCTACCTGCTTTCAGCGATCAGATACTGAGGTAAGAAACAATTGCATACAAATCTGAAGTTAGAATCAACTTAAATGATCAGGAGATTGAATTGTTAGAAAGAAAACGAATATTGATCTCAGTGAAGTCTTTGTCACAACCTTTAATTAAATCAGGAGACTGAACTATACCGAAATTGCTATTTACTTTATCAAAAGGGGCGATAAACGCTTCACTGAGTATATATGTGCTCACACGTTCTCCTAGTAGGGTAATTAAATGACAAAAAAAAAAAAAAATCGTCAAGCGCCTTTATCACTCACTATTATCGCCACGGCTTAATCCTTAACATTACATCTCCAAGTATCGATAATCGTTCCATTCACATTTGTATTATTTATCGGTTATTCTTATCGGTTAGAAATTTGATGTATAGTTTTTACTACCCAGCGACGCGAGCCAAGTAATATTCTGTATCGTAAAAGTGAACATTGTAAGTACGCATTAAAACCGCACGACGTGTAGGAAGCTTGCTGCTGTATCCGAACCGTGGATTGTTTGTAATTCTTTGCATATGTTTATTATTCAACAATTAATCGGTTCAATAAATTAGAGCAATTTTAACGTAGTAGTATAACTCAAAAATATGGAGTTTTTCACATAGGAACATTAGTCTGGGCTAGTTTCAGCCAACACTGACAATTACCGAGTACTTCTTGCTTATGTATGTGTTATTACTTATATTTATGCTGACTTAGGTAGAAAGTTTTTATGTTGTATCGTAACATCTGGAAATTATAGTTTTAAAACACTACAAAAGCTAGAAATTGTTTGGGTCACGAGTGATTAGAGCCTAAAAGCGCTTACCCCTTATTTTAATTTTTAGTTATTAACTGGTTGTTCTTACTTTGTGTGAATAACAGCAAGCAATGTGCTACGACACGCCTTGTGTAGATATTGATCCTTATAAGGCAATAATTCCCGTTGTCGCTACATACACCATTAGTAATTACAAGGTCCACAGACACTTCTCAGATGACTAAGTTATAGAAATACATGGCATTCATTTAAAACTCTATCTGAAAATCAATTTTTTTACTTACAAATATAAGTGCGATTTTAAAGGACGATCAGTACATCTGCAAAACTTATAAAGTATTAAATTTCCCTCGCTCATGTTTAATAAGAATTATTTTGCTTGGGTAAAATTATATATATTTTCCTGAAAATGTAATACATCCTACTATTTTTTATTGGCTCGGCTTTCCATTAAGTTCAACTTTTCAATGTAAATATTCTGACTCTCAAAAAAAAAAAAAATTGCGAGAGCATATCTAAACCTGATCAGTACTCAAAGATATGTACAGCTCGTCCAGAACCTGAATAGTCGAGGAACGCTTTGAGCGTAAAATTAAAGGTTGTTTTAAAACCCCATGATTTTTGATACATTTTGACAATTTTCTTTCTTTCTTTCTTTCCGATTTCGCAAAGGTGCGTCTTACATACAATTAGATTAGAAGGTAGGCGTTAAAAGAAAAAATTGCTTTTTAAAGCCTTTAAAAAAATGTCTATGTACGAATTTGCTAAGATTTATGACAGTATAACTATAATTATTAATCAAGCAAGAAAAAAGGCATAAATTTAAATGCAAGCAAGGCATTGATAGAAAATCCAAGTCAACACTAAACATACCTTTGGTTTTCTTCAAAAGCCCATAAAGAAATGCCGTGCTTAGAGAACTTTGTCAGGACTTTAGCGAGTAAGAAGAAAAATAGGGACAAGCCATATAAAAATCATGCACAAATCTTTCATGGAAAGCCAATATATTTAAGTTAAATAGAAAAACAACACAATTACACGCTATAAACAAGTATACGAATATTGCGAGTTTATCTACGAAGCAAACAGCCGAAACCGAAACACAAGAACACTTAACTTTTTGGCGCGACCGTTACGTCCGTATGGCTGCCTCACAATATCTTTACCTAAAGAAAGCATATTTGTTCCTACGCTACCATTTTATAAGTCAGTTTACAACTCGTACACTCTGCTGTCGTTGCTTCCACATTAAATAGATTTTAGAAAGATATTGAAAAAAATGCTTGCGCAGCGATGCACGTTGTGAGTGATATACCGCATGTTAATTCTTAGCAAATACTGTAAAATACGCACTTCAGATTGAGTAAATGGGATGCACATGGCAGCATAAATTTTGTCGTCAATTTTGCTGACCAAAGGAGTCTTAGAAGCTCCTTAAAAAGTAGTAAACTTCTTTACGACAACAGTCTTCCGAATATGATTAATGCAAGTATCCAGAGCATAACACTGCTTTGTAATTCCTTCATCCCATATTTTAAGATATCCTGCTTGCCGGAGACTAACAGTTTCATTAACGGGTCGGAACAAGTGAACAGAAATTCATTTTTCACATAATGGAAATGGATTTTTTCAATATGCAAATCGCACCTCCTCACCTCCTCAGTAGTTTTGAAATATATTTAAGTGAACTTAATACTTAATACTTAATCAATGAGTTCATTTATAATAATTAAATTTATTATTGTGTTGAAAGTTAATGGATGCAATAAATTTTCTTTTCTCTACCGCACAAGAAAGCATGTTCATTTTGATAGTCTGGATGTTCGTTATACGCGTGCGTTGCTCATTGTTAGGGTTGCAAAATTATGAAATGCAATACTAAATTTACCATAGCGTACCAGCAGATGCCATGATTTCCCCACAATAAAATCTTTGATTTTTAGAAAAGAAATTTTTCTTTCTTCAAGGATTTATAAGAAACAAGAAGTAAGTTTTCAACGGAAATAAATATGCTGCATTTTAGGAGCACTTTATTATCCATAAATCAAATGTTGCCAAAAGATATTAAATCCCCGCATCTCTGATTGCCTACATCAGTCTTAAGTGTATTGCTCTATGAAAGTATTCTACTTTATTTTTCTCTTTCTTTCTTTTCACTGTGTTATTTTCGACCTTCTTGAATACCCAGGACAACCATCGCGAAATTTAAAAGAAAACCTCAGTTAGCTGACGTAACTAAGGTTGATTACGTTTTGTTACATTTCATCAAACATAAACCGCGATACGTACTGCAAATGTGGGTATGTTGTAAGTTAACTTTACTCGTTTGAGAATTAGAATGAATGTCTTAACAAATTTAATTTATTTCCCCTACTACAATTTGATACATTCATTATTTATTGGCCATCCATTCATTGGCACATTGTCGGTGGCGGTTTTTTGCACTTTTCCCGTTATCACAAATTTAATATCAATTACCGAAGTCAAGCATGACCTTTTCTTTATCTCGATTTGGCCTGGACTAGTCTTGCCAATCGCTCACAATTGGACTCGAAGTCAACTTATTCGGGCTTTGAAAATAATACCCTATATATGTAAGTAGGTATTTCAATACTTACAAACTACGTGTAGGACTAAAAAAAATTGGCGACTCTCGTCCTCACAGTATAAAGGTTCTGACACTCCTCCCTTAATATAATACGATTGAACTGACCGCAAGTATTCTTGGTTTAGGCCACATCAAGTCTTGTAGAGCTGCTGTAACTAGCAAAATTTCATCTCATAATATTTGCAAAAAAGTTTAGTCGGCTAATGCAAACCAAATATCGTAGGTGGATATATCGCAATGGCTACCTCAAGCTAGCTGTTGGTAATCTTGATCGTTGTCACTTTGCATTCTTGTATGTTCTCAACTTTTTTTAAAAGTATTTTCACGCGCCAGTGAGATCATCGAGAGGAAAAATGTGTTTTACACTGCCAAGATTGTAGTTAAGATATGATTTATCACCGGTCCCTGTTGGTAATTAACCAAGAAAATTGCATGCATAATACATAAGATTATATACATGTGCTATTGGCATTTATGTACTTTCATATACCTCGAATTTTCATGTAAAGGTAGCCTTAAAAGCGTTCACGGCGTGTCCTGGGGTTGGCAGTGCTATGTTGACTCAATTGAATCCCTTCAGAAGAAGTGCTTACTATTTGTATTGCGCAATCGTGGTTTGTATCCTAGGCATTTTTTGTCCCCTTATGAAGACAGGCTTAGTCTAATCGGTTTGTCTTCATTAGAAAAAACACAGGTTTGTTTTACGCATAAGTTCTCTATGTAATCTGCTGAACGCTGGAATTGATGCAGCGGTCTTATTAAATGAAATTGACATTAAAGTGTGTCGCAATTGTCTATTTAACAGCTCTTTAGCACCTTTCGCGTGCTTTGCAGTAATTTGCAGTAATTTTGCAGTAATAATACTTACCATCTAATTTCGGTAAGGGAATCGAGCACTATTGTGAGAGAGCGCCTGCTCTGAATTTTGTGAGGGCTCCAAACAATTGGCTGCTAAAGTTTGGATGTTGTTTTCGTTCGATCCTGTACTCGTATAGGCTATGGATGTTGCAGGATACGTTTATGATATTAAACAATATTTATCCTGACTACACTCTTTGTTCAAAATATTTAGTACACTAAACATTTATTATAATGTCCATCGGTAAATACTTCCAAGTACCTGTAGAAATTGTAATTTAGTTTTAATTGCAATTGATTTACTCCACAAATGGATTTTATAGATAACAATAGCAAATAAAGAATATTCTAATATATATATATATATACCTATATATAGTGTTGCGACTTCTCTCTTTGACTTTTTTGTCTCTTTTTTTCCTTCCAGTCTTATGTATGTTGATTTATTTAATAGTAATTTATTTATTTACCTTAATGTTTCTTATTCTCCTTTAATTTCGTTTAAAATGCTTATTTTTTGGAGATTTGTACCCAACTGATAGCAATTACAGCGGAGTCGTTTAAAACAACACAAACAACATACAACAGTCACTTAATTAAACTTAACTGATGTTCAAAGTGTACTTAAATCCTTAAATGAGTAAAATACTCTTATAATCACAACAATGATAATAAGGATGACTTAAGGATGATTCATTAGCTGCTTATGTTTCATTCTGTGGCTTTAAATTTGCCCCTCCACAAGAAGGATCCCGTCATTCAATCCGTTTGGGATGGAAATTTAAATTCCGTCAAAGAGGGAAAGCATTTTTAAAGCACATTACGCTCTTACTATTTTCAACAAATTGCTGTTAATCCATTTTCGGCTATTTATTTCTATGTGTTTAATATTCTTGTTATTTGCGCTCCGTATATTATTTATACGGTCTCCCGCTATATTGTATTGCGTATTTTATTCTGGGTTAATGTATTTTGTTATTTAAACACGCATGGTTTTGCCCATTAGCGTTAAATTTGCTGCGTGCACGTTAGTCGTTTAATTAAACGAAAATGTTGATACATGAAAGGCCTTCATGTGACAATTAAATGAGCGTTTTATGGGTTTCAGCAGCAATATAACGGATGTGTTTAGCTAGTTTTGCTTTCGGATAAACATAAATTGTGAAAGCCGCTCACACACTAAGTGCTATATGATACTTTCCTATTTCATTGGGTAAAATTCGGTTGGCTGTCACAATAGAGTCTAACCATTTCAATAACGAGAGAAATTTTAGAAATTGGAACAAATATCTACGTGTTCTATTTAAATAAATGACGCGAATTACTTGCCAGCATATATATGAGCCGATCAATAGCGCTTTTACACAACATTTTTCGGAGCGAATATATTCTCTCGGTTATAAATGGCAGACTCTTAGTAAGCATGTGCTCTATTCCGCTAATTGCATATCAAGTGATAAGAAACAATGTTTTCAAAATTTCGACAATCTTTTCCATTTTGCGCGACTGCAAGCGCTGACAAACCGAAAGACAGCAGTTAGACAGCCAATGGACAGACAATGGACCCACAATGGGTTCTATGACAAATAGATTAAAGGTGATCCGAATGTAAAAGAATTTCAGAACGATCTTTTACGTGTTTATTTTGTTATATGTGCTCCATAGGTTTGATTATCAAATAATGCCAACCCTTGTTCCTGTCCTTACGAAAGAATTGTGCAGAGTTTGCATAGTTTCTCTTTTTCTTTACTTTTGTCTTTATTTCAATACGAAATTCTTGTGGGTTAAAAGCAATTTATGCGTTATGCGAGAAGTTCTATGATTCCTTCTTAGACAAGGAAACCAAGGAAAGTCTTTAATTCGATTTCCTTCTGTTTATAAAATAAAAGAAAAACAATTTTAAAAGAATAACAAAATTATATTCTACCGCGATCGAAACGCGTATCTTAAAAAAGAAAAACGAAAAAATTAAAGGTCGATACGATTCTTGCACAGACATTTTATGGCCGTCCATAGAATATGCGCACAAATTTTGCTTATTGTAACTGATGTAGTTTATGAAAAATAAGAAAAACAACTATTTTTTCCTCTTCTTGATTTATGTTCCATTATAGATGCGAACTGCGTGCAAGAGCTCCTAACGCTTCTGCCAAATGTGAAAATGATATCTTCATCTTGGCAACCAAGAGAATGACAATGGCATATTCATACAGACGGACAAACGTACCTAGGTCGATTTAGAACTTGCCGGTGATTGAGAAGATATATGCGTTTTATTGGGTCTTTGAAGGGTGCTTCGGAGCGTTGCGGACCTTTCAACAAAATAAATAGACGGGCATTCCCCGATGGTTGTTATAAAAAAATACGTGAGAGAAAGTTTTCATAGATTTCATTATTTCCCAAGCCTAGGGAAACAATAAAGGGCTAAAAGAACACAACTAAACAGTCTTCCTTCACTTAAAACTTTACTGGATCAGAAAAAAGACGAAAAAATATTGACTGCGAATTTTCATTTCTCTTGCTCTTGCTTAAGAGGGCAAGAATTTGTTTTTAGACCTTGTCTTTGCTTTCTTTCTGCTCGTTTTTATTTTTATAGTGAGAATGCTGTTGAGAAGCGTTTACATAAAAAGAAATAATTTTTTTTCAACTTACGCTTCATTTCTGCCTTTATCAGCAATGGAGGTTGCGGTAAGAAAGCACCACCCGTTCGTTCATTACAACATCTGCAATCCTCATCATTAAGACAACAAATGTGTCGAAATAAAAATCAGCAACAATTTGTGAATTCGATCACGCCCTCCATATACTTAATTAGTTGCGGAAGACTATGGAGTTAACATGTAAAAAAGTAAACGAACACATTCCTTTCAACTTGAAAATATCGTGTATTTGTGAGAGTAATGGAAGATAGAACGAATCCCTGCGAGAATTGGCATAGGAAATAAACACAAAGTTGGAATTCGTACAAATTTTTAAATGTTCTCCCTGATTAGTATTTCACTTGTATGTATGTTATTATTCCGCGAAAACACTTTTTCGTATACGTACATTTTCATACCAACGCTTAACGGATGCGGTTGAATTAATTTCATCAAAGCGTTTGTAACTTCCACAAGAAAGAGAATACAAATAAGATGCCTGGCGTTTCCTTCCAGGGGGTGCAAAGGTTTTGACAAAGCAAATATAGCCCACATCTCGGTAGTGGGTATAAAGACTAAGATGACAACAATTTGTTAACTCGTTCCCCGTCGCATCAATATACCATTTCCCTAACAGATGGAAATTTCTCATATCAATTTAGAATGCGGAAATTCACAAACAATTGCACAATTGCATTTTATACGACAGCTTCTCAAAATAAGACATTATATGGGTAGCGGTCACAAGAGAAGTCCAATCCTAGTCCTTTTTACAACAGAATTCGATCTTAAGCAAGAATATTGCAACGCAATACAACAGAATATTGCAACGTTACAAATATAAAAAGAGCAATATTTGGCAGACAGACGGACCGACACTCTCAAATGGATGCAGAAAATTATATTGAATCGATTAGTACAAGTCTCCTTGGAAGTTGCATGCAATCATACATGCTCACTATACCGTTTACCACAACTGACATAGGGTATAAGAAATGATTTGTTATTTAGCGGCAATATCTTGCGTACATATTTGCCATTGCTTTCGGTTATTTGCGGTAAATAATGAAGAGTTAGATTAAGTGTGATACTCTTAACTGCCTTTTATATTTTATTGTTTGTAAGGTCTTTTCTCGTTTCTTTTTTTCTGACGCTGCTCTGTTGTTGACGCCGCCCCACAGAGCCCATTCTATTTATGACCAACTGCCATTTAAAACTGTCAGTGATTACCAAAAGCGATGCGTACAACGGAGAGCACTTTCGCTTGGATTTGAATTTAAAATTAAAATGATTGTACTGAACAAATCATCACCAACTGAGTTCTATTCAGAACACTTCCACATGTTCGAGTAAAGGGTTATCAAGCAGGTAAAGCAATTACGCAAGGAACGGAAGCAATTTAGCGAACGAGGATGATTTTTAGAATTCTGCAATTAATTGAATGTAATGAAATTCTATTAGGACCGTTTAAAAGATTAAAAATTGTTGTCCTTTTAAAGAATTTTGCAAGATTTTTTAAATTGTGTTTATTCTACGTCGATTTTAGGATGTTAAGTGAGCTTTGTGCACACTTGAGATTTGTCTCTTCTTTTAATAGAAGAATTGCAAGCGAAGCGAAAAGAGATGGTCAAACATAGAAAACTTTCTTAATAAAATTTTGTACGCAATAAACTTTTAGTACTTAAGACTTAAAATAAAAAATATTTGCTTAAAATATAACCAAACTTTTATGTTTTGTTCGAGGATTGAATAAATAACACAACTTGTGCGGGTGAATATGTGTCATGCAATAAATTTTTATACATTCATCACCGGAAAAAGCACTAGTTGTGCCGTTCGTAACATTTATCGAAGATTTTAATACTCGTAGAATATAAATGCGTGTATGGCCCTCTGGCATTACCGACCTCAAAAATGCATCCGCAAACGTAATACTTAGAAAAATTTTAAATATGAGATTCGGCTGATCCTCGAACGGGCCGAATAAGGTCTTACATTACGGCATGTACAAGTGCATGATAATCTTCAAGTTTATGATAGAAGCACTCACGTCAAAGTCAATCAAGTTGTAGTTCTCCTTGTATTGTTTACGCAATTTACGGATGGGGTCATTGTTACCGTAGTTTGTTCTTTCACAATTGATATTAAGCAATGGAAAAAGCCTAGACGCTCGCCGTGGAAGATTTCAGTATATTTTAGACAGAAGGTACTCGGAAAAAGAACTCCTTGAACTGTTTGCACTTTTTTATAGACCACTTCTGAAATCCCCAAAAGCAGCCACAAAGTTTAAAATACCCTGCAAAAGATGCCGATCTGAAGTTTGCTACGCAAATGTGTAGGATCCAAGACGCCACTTTTTAGTTAATTCCTTTTACACCCACCGCCGAAAGATGAGATAAATTCACTTTGCTAAAATCCATGCAACGGCCAGAAAGAAGCTTCAAATATTGAATCGATCCGAGCTTGTCTTTACGTTCACCTATGTTAATGTGCGTTGAAAACATTTTGCTTTTCACAATGATTAAGGTATCGATTACAAATTTGGCAAAAACATCGGAAACATCTTGCACCCGGGTAGGTATTGAAAGTAAATCCAACCGTTATAGTGGGACAAACATGTTTTCACATAGGCTGAACATACTTGTGCTCTGTCCGCTCAATGATTGTCAATGTGTTCCTGTGTTCACCATATGTACAGCAAATTTCCATACATTTTAATATCATTCGGTAAACTGACAAGCTTCAGCTCAAGGGCGAATGTTATTTCAAATAAAAGGCACGAAAGCATTTGTGCAACAACTCCCCATTTACTGGCTTACCTTGGAAAGGTCGCGATATGACAAGAAATAGATTTTTGTTTTTGTAATTCTTAACATATCCTCTTTGAAGGCAAAGTAATATATTTTTACAGTAGACGATCTTTGAAGTCCCGTCCATGTGAACGTTCTTGCAAAAAGTAAAGCCCTTATGGCAAGACCAATGAAATTTTAGTATTTTACATTGAAAGTACGTCAAAAATAGCAATGTGACGTAATGTTAAAAGTATTGTGGCAAGTCTGAACTCAATAGATATTCTACAGTCGAATAACCGCTAGGTTGCTCATCAAAGCTTTTATAGAGCAACAAAGCGCAACCAGGATAGGTGAAGAACTACCTACGTGGGTTAGTTTATATTGTTTAATGCTCTGCCTTGTAGTAACTTTCGAACATTATTTTGCACAATTCATTGTGTACATCTTAACTGACATTCTAAAATCATTTAAAAGATCAACTCAATCAGTTAGAAATTATTCTTCGATTTATTGAAAGCTATTGCAACCAAAGTAACAAATGTACTAATGAATTATTATGCAGTTTCTATGTAGCAGAGAGGGGCCGTAATAAGTTGTATTACTTTTCTGCGATACATTAAACCATTGACTACTGACAGTAACGAAAAAACAAAAATGAAAATTTTCATACAGCAATTGAATGAAGTCTCCGAGATCATCCTCTGAAAAGCCAGAGAACAGAAGCCTAAATTTTATGAAGAGTGTTGTGTTTTTTCAATAAATGGAAACAAAAAGATGAAAAAAATTGTATTCCAACGTTTTTTCTTTTTTCATAAAGTAACAAATATTTTCCAGTGCACTGCATTCATTCAACATTTAAATTCTTCAAAGTTGAAGGGTATGAAATTTTTTTAGTCTGTCGCTCGCCTGTCTTTGTTGTAATGTTTCATTTATTTTAAGTATTGTATTATAATTGCAGTTGCGAGCCTTTCGAATGCTGCAATATTTTTTTAATAATTTTTTATATATATATATATATAGATATTGTTTGCCTACTTGAATAGAAAAAATGCAAAAGCTCTTAGGGATATTTAATAGGTTTTCGAGAATAATAAACTTTTGAGTTGTGCTAACATTTAAGTGCAAGTAATTAAAATATTTTACTACATCAAATACATATATACAATTATTTCCACATAAATATTTCCGTTATTTCCATTAATCATAAATTTAAATTTAAAAAGGAAAAGAAGGAAAAAATTCTTCGCAAAAAACGACAAAATTGAAAATAATAAATAATTACACGACTCAAGTCGTAATCTCTGCTTCGATGATTTTAATTTCAGTCAACTATTTCATAATGAGCTTAGTGCTTCAAATTGGACTAAGTTGACTGACTGGTTTTGCAAAAAAGGGGCATATGAAACCGGAAGTTTTTTACACAACATACAAGTTTGCTGACTAAAAATATTTTATTTGAAGTACTGCCCATCGCTCGTTTTACACTTTTGCCATCTGCCTGACACTTTATGGAAGCCAATGCAAAAGATCTGCTGCTTCAATCGTCGCTCCACTTTCATACCTTTTCGTAAGAAATGAAACGCTGCACAGCAAAGGTGTGTCCCGTTGGGGAAAAGAATTGAAAATCGGAAGAACTCGAGGTTGAGAGGTATGTATGAACTACTACTGCCTAGTTAGGTGATCTCCTCGTATGCCGCACTGGTTGTGCTGCATGGATGGAAGGACGGAAACTTATGTCGCCTTCTTTAATATATCTCTCATTTTTGAACACCGACCCGCTGAAGCGGACTAATTGTTATTCGTAACGTTTGCTATTAACTGTCTCGTTAAACTTTAAAAGTCCACAATCTTCTGACCCGAACTTGGCTATCCATGATACACTTTCCATGTGATTCTCACAATAGATCCACTTTTCATACCCAGTTAAGGGGAGATGCACAAAAGACTTCCACTCGTATCATTCTGCAAAGAAAAAATGCCGCTGTCAAATGTTTCTTACGCTGCCAGTAAAGCTACGCCAAGCGCAGTTAAGTGACCACAACTTGCAATGGTTGGAGTTTTGCTAGCCCCTTTATCTCAAAGATGAAATGCAAGTTTGCGAATTCGTAGAAAAAAGAAAATTTGTCGCGAAAGGACTAACTTTTCCAAGCGGAAACATTTTTTTTTGCATCAACTCTGCTAAAAGAGGAAAGTTGTGGATACGATATTTTTGAACGACAAAAGAATCAAACTTTTGTGGTGTACGTCCTTATTACTGACATTATTAACCTTGGTTTCGTAAAGCAATTCATCAGCATTATTTTATGAAAGGTATACAAATGGATGAAGAACGTAATTCATCAGCAACCAATTATCATATCTCAAATTAAGCTTATTGGCATATGCCTACTGATCTACTATGGTCTAGAATATATTACTTTGGCAAATAGCCGATAATTTCACTTTATCTTTACTTTTCCTTTTTCCTGCAAGTTTGCTTATAAGCGACAGACTTGAACGCTCATGCATCAGAGGAACCTGTCTCTTCCTTGATGTCGACGATTTTTACTCGCTACACGCTAGGCTAGTAGCAGTTAAAGTTGCAGTTGTTTGCCTTTCGCAAACTTTCTGTTACTTTGTGATCAAGAAAGTAACTATACTACGTTGTAGGAATCTTTTTTAATACATTTCGTTGCCTTGAGTACACGTAAGCAATATATGATTGGAAGACGGAATACACATTCATATGTGTCCAATATCCTTAAGAGTGTAACTTATTCTGCTACGTTCATTACCTGGGCGAACCCTCCAGCCAACTTAAGTGATTTGGGGCACGAGCTATTCTAGGGGAAATATTAAGAAACTTAATTCAAAAGTCTTAAGCAAAAGCCCTAACTAAACCTTAAACTTTTGAATCTAAGTTGAAAAAAGTGTTAAAAGAAGTTTTAAAGGCAAACCGGTTTTAATTTATTTTACTGTGGCTTGCGGTTCTTTGCATTTATGAGGTCCGTTGGCATATTATATTATTTCCCTCATGGGGGAGTACAAAGACGAGACCATTAACTTAAAATATTAAGTTGGAGACAACTGATGACATGTATTTTTGCATTTTAACTAAATACGAACTTAATACCTGTCTCTTTTTATATTAATGGCGTACATTAAGACATCTTTACAAGCAATTACACATTCCGGGTTTATTTGCGTTATACTTGACATCACCGCCGTCATCATCAATTCCACAAAAAAAAAAAAAACGAGTGACAAAAAAAATATTCTCACATGAATGAAACGCACAACTCGATGTGCAAACACATACATTTATGCATACAGGAGTGGGCGGGATGCGCGTTAAATAATAAAGTAGAAATCGCTAAATGACCAGGAGCATTGTTGGATAGCAAACTTTTATTTTAACACATTTTTCATTTTCCTATACTTTTTGGTTTGAGTTAAAAGCAAACCTTTCTGTCACTCTGTCGCTGTATCATTTTTTCGTTTTCTGTGGTCTCGGTAAAAGTAGATTTCAGCACATACGAGGATGGTTCCAGAAGTATGATGGCCTGATGATGAATATTTTTTTTGCAAAAAAAATTGCTATTATAGAAAGTGGTGGCATTAGGAAACTTACCCTCGAAGTTTGAGCATATTTCAATCGAGTTTTATTAGCATGGATGCGATAGTAGCCCACCACTTCGTCATATATGAGAAGAAAGAACAGTCAATCAAAATACCAAGACTGAAAGGAGAGAATAGATTCTTCTACGATTACCTTCAAAAGGAAGGCCATTGAACGAGAAATTTGCTGCGGACGACTCGAAAAAGCAAATCAAGAAAAAACAAGCGAAACAGAAAATAATGTTTAGTTCAGTAGGATATTAAGGCTATTGATAATAGCTGGGAAAAGTGTGTGCAAAATAAAGCTTTAGTTTCCGAAAAAAGTTTATGGGTCTATACTCTTGTGTGTAGGAGAGAATGAATATTCATTGAAACTACTTTTAAAATTGACCAAAAACAAAAGAGTGATCTTTCAAACGGTGGCCTTCCAATTTCATTATGCACTGTTTCTTATTTTCTGAGTTTGAAATGCTAAATATTTACTTGTATTACTTTCTAAATAAACTTTTGTTTCTCATTTAAATCAGTTATGTAATATATCTCGTGGAGAATATGAAGTATTTTCTCAATTCAACAACACTGCTTTTACAACTTTCACTTGTCATCATATATAGGACATTGTTAAAGTGCTTGTCGCATAAAAAGCAATTCCCAAAAATATTTGCCTCTTCTTTCTTTTTGCATTCCCCCACAAGTGCGTTGAAATATATTACATTTCTAGTTTTAAAACATGAATAAACTAAATTTTTGGTTTGTAAAGCAAACCACAACCAAGTGTGTACTGTGAACAAGTTGGAACACTGAAATAAATCATCAGTGAACGCTTGCATGAGCAAGGGTCCACGATTGTTCTATCTACCTCTATATGCGAGCGTATTGAAAATATGTATTCACAATAGTTTCCTAGCTTCAATTTGTTCTGCTTTGTACAACATATGTACAACCACTTGAAGAAAAATCAGACATGAAAAGCCATTAGAAATTTATCAGAAAGTGAGTTTTTTTTTGTTATGCTCTTAATAAGTCCTTTAAATCTTCTAGAATAAAAAAAATCATTATCTGAAAAGATTATTTTCCTTCAAATTTCAGGGCTTTAGCCGAAGTACTGAAGCCGAAGACTGCTTAAGTCACGTGAGCTTCTGCTGAGAAGTTAAAGCTTAATGTCTTTTACACCTTTATTTCTTACTTCTCTAACATCCTAACAGTTTGTGCTTTTACCTCCGTTTGAAAGCATTTGCATACGAAAGTACGTTGGCATATATTCATCGAAACGATCGTTGAAGATCAGAGCGATTCGAAAGGACTCCGTGCACCTGCCAGCAAATTAAAAGTGCTCAATGAAGATTAAGATTTTAATTATAGGCTTTGAGTAGAGTCAGTTCGAAGTTTCTTCTGCCCTTTTCTTTCTTACGTCGCGACACGTGCGTTTCTGTTTTTGACAGATGGATTCATGAACATGATAGGAGGTTTTTATGGTGATGAGATTGCAGATAACCATTAGTAACAATTAAGAATATTTTACAGCCATCACAGTTATGCCAGAAAGAACTTAAAAAAGAAAAACAACTAAATTTTACACTGCGTAATAATGGGTGGGCGCGGTCAATTTTTTCTATTTTCAAGATAAAAGTGATCATTTATATGGTGTATGTGTTATATTTTCTGAGTAAGAAACAAAAAACATTCAAAACAAAGTTGCTCACAGCTTTTGTTGCATAGGCGTGCGGACATTGTAAGCATATCCTTGGCCCACTTTGGGTCACTTTCAAATTCTTTTGCAAGTTTGTAGGCGATATCTTCATTTTTGTGAACAGGTAAATGTTCACCGCAGTTGCGGGGCTGATTTTTTCCACTTTCGTATAGGTACTACAGCATGGCCTATAGGATATACTTTCAAATTTTTGTAGATTTGCCTGCTTTAGTTTACTAGTAAGGGGCAATAAAGTATTGTTTTATTCTTTTTGAACCACAAAAGTGTCTTCAGTTTAAATGGCGCTATAGGAGTGTCCTTCCGACCGATCGAATTGGCCTATTTCCAATGCCGACCTCGTTGCAAAAACTATCAGTGTTTTCGCCAAATTTGATATAGTTTGGACACTACTAAGTATATGAAGCCTTGCACTTGAAAAGTGCAGCGATATGTTCATAGCCAGCTTTAAATACCTCGCTTAATATTCCTTGTAATTTGATGATAACCACTGAGAATTTGTATACCATGTAACACATAGACAGTCACATTCCTCGAAAAAGTTCTCTTAATGATTAAAATTTTATTCCAACGTCTTAATTCCGATTTTCCCAGTAGGTTAGGTGTTGAAAATGTTGCAAACCTTTTGACCATTTTTTTGTAATGTGCTTTTAAACAATCAAAATTAATTTACACTAAAAATTACTAACAATGATTATAAAATTGCTAACTTGTAATAATATACTCAAGTACTATAGAATGTAAAATAAGTTTCACATTTAAACATGATACGTTGAACAATAGCAACCATAGCAATGTAGTTTAATGGGATCTAGGTTTGATTAAAAAGAGAATAATAATCATATACAACATAATTATCTTTAATTTATCGACAATTCCTGCGACTATTTGTCGGCGTGGGTGCGTTTGAAACAATACAGATTAATTACTCCTCTTCAATCGATTCAATTATTTATGTATGAAGGAGGGGTCGTTTGATGAAAGAGATTTTAATTATTTTCTTTTGCCGAAATACTGCCATCATTGTCCAGTCTTAACGCAATGATTAATTTACGAATTCAAAATACTCCAATTAATGTTTTAAAGACTGAATTCTTCGCCTAAAATTTCAATGTATTGCTATACCATATGTATCTGCAAAGTGACGCTGACAGAAGTAAATGCTGCTCAAAGGCCAATCTGGCTAAAAAGTGAAAAGTGGAAGAGCGATGCAGTATATTTAAACTCAATGGAGTGGATCACAGACATCCATTGGCGGAGAATGACTGCCCTCATGAAGAAATTGACCTGCACCGTCGTGCAGAAATAATGTGTGCTCCAAAACAAGACAAGGTACTTGTGAATTGAGGAAGATCTTCCATGTTAGCCACGTAATATGAGTTCGTAAGTCGATTAGATGAAGAGAAAAATGTTCACAACCGGCGTGCAAGTGTTTGCCTTTAAGTCAGTATTTTTCGCTAAACTTGAAACAAATTAATTTCGATATCTTGACAGAAAGCCTATTGATCCTGGATAACAACTCGTGTAACACTAATCGAGAAAACACATTCTTTATCTTCCACTGATTTGACAATCCTAGACACAAGGAATACATTCAATGAATGCAATAAACCTTCCCATCAACGCCTTAGCGCCAGGGATGACAATGAGCGGTAGCAACATCTGCACTTATCTAAATCTAATATGTGATCTTTGAATGCAGCCGTTCGGGAGTGTACTAGTGAAGTTCTAGTGAAGAAGAATCCCATAGTACTTCATCAATAGCAATCTTTTCGTTGACTAGTAGTGAATATAAAATTCTATATAGAGTTGAAATTATATGGAACTGCGTAACTAAGTAATTAATATTAATTTCTTGCTTTATGGATAAAAACAAATAAGTTAACAGAATTTAATTAAAAGGAAACATCCGCTTAATGCAGAAGATTGGTAGATTGGCCGCATATCTGATGCAAATCAATAAAATATGGACAAGCGCGTCGGGTGATACCAAATGTGGAAGAAAGAACGGTGAGAATGGTATTCATATACTGAATACGAGGCTGTTTTCGAGCGTCGCATGCACGTCGCCGTTTTCTTTACCTGCCCGCAATGCGATCAAGTACGTTCCACGATCTAGAAAAGTGTGCAGGAATGGAGTATTTGTCAGCAACATACTGAACAAACAAGAGCTAAGGAGCGTTAATGTCGCATGAACTAACTATACTGACGGCAAAATCATATAAATCCCTCATGTATTCTGTTATATTTGTAACAGTGTTCTCATTAGACTGTAGCACTTTCATTGTATATAAAATTCCATCCATGGAGAAAATATAAGCCTGCACCTCTGTTTTTAATCATATCATCCACCTTGCAGAGCGTCAACAAATCTCAATTTTTATGTAGAAACGTTCACTTTTCTTCGTTGTAATGTGTTTGCATGAATGTTATAAGAATTCCAATTTATTTATAACTTTCATAAATATAACACTTTGTTGTTCTCGATTTACGGTTATGTGTAAGCACTAAGCTATTTCTCATAAGTTTGCCCATACATTGTATATATGTGCACAAACTCGTAACGGCAAGCAATATTTCACATTTTCCGGTAAACACATATGCATATGCTTGTTCGTAAGCTACGCATGCACATGTGAAAGAAAAATATTTATACATTAGCATATGCGAACAGTATTATGCAAGTCGAATCAGAACAACATTTCTGTTTTTCTGTACAAAAAAATCATTGTTTCGTTTTTGTATTTTATATATCAACCAATTGAGGACAAAGCACAAAATTGACAAAAAAAAAAAGAAAGAAAAACTGGGTAAAGGGAAGCAAAACACTCCATTGTACATATATGTGTACGCATAGCTAAGATAAAAGCAGATTGGGAGTAGGGAGTAGCAAAAATGTGCTCACTACATCTGCTCAAGATTTTCTTGGACTACGTTTAAGCTCTAACCGGGCTACAACTTAGAAACTGACCAGGTCCAATACTACATTTAAGTAATTTCTGCGGAGTTGCTATGAAATATAAATGTAATTGAGAAGTTGCCTAATTCCCCTATACTTTGTTTTTTATTGTCAGTGTCGTTGTGTGCTGACCACGCCTGTTCTTAAATTTGATATTTAGCGTTTAACTACGAACGTATACGCCAAGTTTCAGCACAGTCCCAATTTATATGAGTGGGAGCGGTGGAAAAGTAGCCGACAGACAGCGAGGGCATGGTCAATCACGCTAAATATTTCAAAGAGCTGTTAACAAAAGCAAAAATTTCATGTAATCCATCATTCAGTAACAAAAAGAGGAATAAAGCGATTCGTCTATAACTATTAAAGAGGAACTGGCAACCGATCTTTACAAACGCAATGCCAAGCCATACAGGAATGATTCTATTCAGCCATTTCGCGCCGATTCGCTGGGAGGCGAGCATAACTTTCTTAATTGTTTTAAAAAGTCTTGAGAGACGCAGCTTCTCGCATTGTAAATTCCGAGACGCAACCCCACAATCATAAAAAAAAATTTTTTCTTTTCATTTTCACTACCAACATAATTAATTAGCCATAAAAATGAGAATTATTGCACAATTTCTCAGCAATTAGCTTAACAATGAAAAACCTCTTCATACTGCCCTCTCTTGCAAGCCAATTAAGTATACAGCTCAATGCGAATAAGTATAAAGTAATGCTGGCGAAGAAAGAAAAAACAAAACTAACAAGAAAAACGAATTCAAAGGGCTCTGACTAAAAGAGCATTCATTCTCTCTGCAAATACGACTGGAAATGTGTTCTTAAAATGCAAGTAACTATAGACAACAGCGATAGAATGAGAGGCGAAAAAATTCGTTAAGCCTTTTATTTGTCTATTTCACGATCTTCTTGCCTTCTATAAAACAATTGCTTCTGAAATAATTTGCACAAGTGTAACGTGTACTTTACACTAATTGTTTTCTGGAGTTTCTCCGCTTTTTCCTTAGAAAAAAGAAATCATTTTTAAAAGAACTACTTCCTTTACAAAACACAATGAAGATTAATTAGATTGTTGGCCATTGGTTGGTTTGCTTATTTCATTCTGGCATTCGATGTTTTTTGGTTTTCTCTTTGATATTTTTAAACCATTTCTCATGTCAAAAAGTCATATAATTAAATACCAATTTAAACCAATGCAAAATGAATATATAGATTTGTATGTGTGCACGTGTGAAAGCATATCAACGCGTACGTGCTTGCATGCTCCCAGGCAAATGGTGCGAGGGGAAATGAATCAAGAATACGAGTGCAAATCGAAAATCACAGCAAGTTTTTCCTGTGTATTTGTTATACATAAACACAATATCTTGCGTTATTCATGGCGGCAAGAACATCGTGCACCAACTTATTTCCAAACAACTTGAGGTTTTTCGTCTTCTGCAATGCTTTTTCGGCCGCTTTTGGCGTGAACGAGATAAGGTGAACATGACTGGAAAACTAATCGACTATAGTTTCCAAATTAACAGTTTGTGAAACATTAAATTTCAGACAAAGGGTTGTCACTTGTTTGATCCACCGTAGGGCTCAGAGAGCGGGAGAGTTTTCGGCACATCTGCAAAAGTCAACAAAATCGGAACTACGCGTTCTGCTCGAAGCCTTCAGTTTTCGTGGTGAAAGCAAGCAGACACGTTACTCCTGTGATACTTGGGAAATGAAGGTCGGTATCCAGGCAGTTGCTTTGAACGGTATGTCGCTGTAGAAAATTAAAACATTAAATAAATTAAAGTGCAAATGTTTTATTTTTCCAACTAAATAGTTAGCCTACATTTTCCATGATAAAGGTATGGATAGTGATGGAGGGAAGTGCGAAAATATAATCTAAGAACGCAAAGAGCTGCGGAATATGCTTATCGGATCGTTTCTTTTTGTTATTAGGTTGAAATGAAAAGCCGAGGAAACTCGTGGTAAATTTCTATAATTTGGGGTAAACTTCCATCGCTGTATCCAACTTCATGCAACATTATTCAAGTGTGATGGTTTACCGCCTGAATTTTTCCTAAATGAAACCTTGTTTTAGTTTAATAGCGAACCATGGACAAGAACACGTTATTCTTCAAGAACCATGGACAAGAACACGTCATATTCAATTTTGGGTTTTAAACCCTTACTGCCCAGCTTAAGCCAAGATAGCCAGATCTGTGGTTCAAGAATAAAATTATAGTTATATTTTTCGACAAATAAATCGTAATCAGGGCGATTGGAAGAAGTAGAAAATGAATATTCCCTCCTTAAAGAGTTCAACTGCCAATGTTTAGCTATACAATCTCTCCGCGTGCATATGGAAATGAATTTCCTCTTCATAAAATTGATATAAACGTTTTTGCGATTACACTTATTTCAATTCATTAAATTTAAGGGTTCAATAACCGTCAAGCGCTCATTACAAAGACAAATCCAAAAGCTGGCTAAAATATTGTCTAATACTCTAGAGATGGTAGTGCTGCCAACGAGAACTAAATAACAAAAGTGGGTAAGTCATTGAAAGTGCATGAGGGAGGAGGAGAAAATGTGAAATGTTTTACGTATACAGTAAAGCGGATGTTTGGTTAAAAGTGCTTTTGTTTTACCAAGAGTTTCCCATACAAATCATAAAAGTGAAAAAGCTAACCGAAATGGCGGCACTACTACCGTTATTAATAACAGAAGCATCAAGATTCCCCGAGATTCTCATTCTGGAAAATTTTCTTTGGCTGCTTTTGCTATTGCTATTTGGTTCTCTTCAACGTAATCGTCTAGGACGATGTCGGGCATATTTATAAATATTATTTTGTTGCCGAAGACTCCTTGGGGTGCAAAACTAAATCTTTACTCGTGGCTGTTTTTTATGTGTGTATGCGGTAAATGCAAATGTGGCCCTTAACTTTGAATGCATGAAAAAAGGAATATTTATATTTAAGGCTTTAAATTGCTTTGGTGGTTTACACATCTTTTAAATTTACTTGTTTTCATGTCGTAAAGCACGAAATTTGAAGTAAATTTGCATAGGTTTGACTGACGCATGTGTTTCATGACAGAAACAACGTTCTTCTATTCAAACATTTTAAACGCCTACGCGCGTATGTGTCAACAATATTTGCACACTAAGGCATCAACGTGAATGTCATGTTTGTTCAGCACGTCTGTCGCACTGACAACCTAAGCCAGCGCAAGCGTTCAACTAAATCATGTCAATTTAAACATTTCTTAAAATTGAAAACGCGTTCGTACAGAATTTGAAAAGGTTGGCTTTAAATTTGCATGAATTCTCCGTAATAAAGAAAGTCTTTCAAATGCTTGTGCTTGAAGCGAAAAGAATAGAACCTGTGTAACTTCTAAAATATGAATTTCATACATAGCTTACAACCATGACTTTATACTTTTCCAGGGATTCGTTTTTGAGAGAATTGTAATTAAATTGAAAAACTTGACGGGAGATAAAAAACACATAAGCCGCGATCATCTGAAGAACAACAAAAAAGCCATCATGCAGACCGATAAGCTACCGCAAGTTGCTGAGCACTGTTAGTTGGAACTTATGTAATTGAAATGGTTATTCCAGTCAGAAAAGCCATGACCTCTAAAGCCTAAACTTCTTGTGGAGTTGGTGTTTTAGCAAAGCAGTGCTCGGTTATATGTTGGGAAATCTGTTTAGGAAATGTTAGCATCGCCAGACTTCCAATTACCACAATAGAGGCCAGTTCATAGAAGCACGTACGTCCTTATGCAACAGTTATAAAGAAAGTTTTTCAGCCAAGAGTTTCTTTCGATACCGGATTATGATTGTGCTAAAACGGTAAAAAATCAATATGTAATGTGTACACGTACCACACTCTGAATACAATAGCTGCACCTCCTTCTTTCTATAAGCGTTCGTTTTACCAACAAGAAATTTAAAAATAAATTAAAAAAATAAAATTTATACCACACGTAAACGACTTCACCTCCGCCAATCTTTCAATGTTCGGATTTCTACTCTAAAGTCTCATGTAACACGCAAAAACAAACGTTACTTAAATTCGTAATCACATAGCTTAATAATACAAAGTACCCAGCAACGCATTGCATAGGCATTTCTGTCGATGTTTTGTTTGCGGCAGGTCAAGTGAAATAGAATGATTAAATAAGCATGGTGGTCCAAAATAAAGCTTAGCAACAAAAGTCACTTCGGCGACGTAAGTCTTGTATGAGATCGAGTCAAAGAATGATAGATGTCATCTCATGCATAAAGTGACGGCAACTTGCAACATTGCTGCCTTCGTATGCTGTCGTCAAGATGCATGTGTGCGCAACGTAACTGCTAACGCAATGAATATGAGATATTAGGCTTTCTCGGCTAATGTAGCAATGGCTGGTTGAGTGTCAAAAACAATTTGAATGAATGTTTGTCAAATTTATGTGGTTGGATGTGTTCAGGCAGCCTTTGAATTTATAAGTAATGCTGAAAGGAAACACGTAGATGTAGATGTTAACCGACTAGGCTGCAGCTGTTTTAAACTAAATGATTTGTGACAAGCTTTAAAAAACTTTTCCAGTTTGCCTGTGTGGAGTATAAAGGTTAAAATGTTTACATTTGAATAACACTTTTATACTCTGCATCACTTGCGGTACGAGGGTATACTAACTTTCTGCAGACGTATACAACACTTAGCCATGAGATCCATCTCCTACCGGTTCAGAACACCTATATGATTTAATTTAAGCGTGTCTGTCCATCAGAATTTTCTTGTTTTCTTACGTCCACTCTACAACTACATCATTTTTGAAATATTTCTATGAAATTTGACACATTGACGTGTGGTGAACGCTATTGAAAATGATGCAGATCGGACCGCTTTTCTGACGAATAAAAAGCGTTGGTCTGATAGTAGCATAAGAGCTAATAAAATTTCGTTTAATTGCACAATGCCAGGATATATTTATTTGGAAGGAATATCTGTGTAATTTTCGATTATTAGAATACATTTTCCAGTGGCTAGCATTGATATAAGAACGGCTTAATCCCTAAATAATCAACATCAAGCCAAACATATTCGCCACCTATTGTGAAAGTGAAAGTTAGAGAGAAATAAAAGAATTAAATTTAAACATAGCAAATACTTATAGATACAAGCAAGGACAGTAATAATCGAACGAATAAACCCAGCAAAAAAAAACAATTGAAGACAAAGGAAAAAACGAACTTGCTTTCAATCAATCTGTGCCCCGCATATATGAATAACTTTCTCTAAAACTTACAATTAAAGAAAAATCCATTAAAAATTATTAACGAAAATTTCCTTTGTGGGAAACTATGTTATGTTATGTTTTTAACATAAGCTCAGTTTTAGAATCATACCGTCATAGACCACGAATCGAGAATTTTGGTCTGCCCTTAACTAATAAATGAAAACTAAAATAAATACTCGTTTTATTTCTTTCTAATTTTTTTTATTACGCGATGACAGGCGCACAACCAAGATCACAGATTCATTTGTCTTAGCATAATTTATAACTGAAATCTATTCTACTTGTGCTTCTTTTGTCTTCAGCATTCGCCAAATCAGCTAACGTGATTATTTTACCCTAGCGACAAACTTCATTGTAAGTGCAGATGCTTCCTTAGTGATTCCGTCTCATAGTTTGACAGCTTTTTCAGCTAAATTCCTTGTAAATTATATGCCGCCAGCTTTATAAGAGAGAGCGATGCGAGCATCATTCCATGAATTCTTCTTAGGCTTTGCTGTTGCTATTACATAGTTATTTTGACTTTGACTTTTGTTTGTTACTTCGCCATTAGCGATTTCTCTGAAATCTTAGATGTGTTTATATACAATACATGCATATATCAAATGATTGCTAATAATATGTTCTTGATGCTCTTTCGTACCCACGTAATAGGATAATGTTACCTATTTAATATTCTATCATAGGTAATTAACGTATTAACATCTTAAATATTTATATTTTAAATTTAGATTTAAATATCGTGAGTCTAAATTTTAGCTTCGCTAAGTCGGCAAAACATTCACATAAACAACTATTATTGCGCAATAAAAATTTAATTTTACTGTTGACGTATACACGTACGTATACATTCAGGGAGAATCTGCTTTATAAATGATTTATTATTGACATTGCACCAGCGTATATGAATATATGCGCGGACGATCAATAATTCCTGGGATCAAATAAGAAAAACCCGTATTTTGCAAAACTTAATTTTGCTTGTAAGCAAGACTAAGAACATTCGTCCTAAACTTCTCTAGCAGTATGATGCCTTCTTTATAGAACGGTTTGTGAAGACTTTGAAAGTAGGCATCAATTTACTCCGTGTTATGATCATTTAACCCAAATATATCTCGCTTTCTCTCACCCTTTTGAGATTTCATAAAAAGTAAGACAACGCTTGCGCCATTTACTTATGATAGGTTGTTTAGGTCACACTGAGAGTAAACGCAATATATATTTGGAGAATATGAGCACAAATTTTCATGCAAAAGTAGTGAGCGGACTTTTTATATCTTTAGAATATCATGCTTCTCCTGCAACTTCACTTTTCGATTTTTGAGAGTAACTTCTACGATGCTTTTGATGCCTTCTTGCGTAACTATCTCTGTTGGGCTTTCGTTGCACTTAGCATCATCCACGTCAGGAGAAATCGCTTCATATTAGCAGACTTTATTTTTGCTAAGGATTGCCAAAACATTTTCCACGCAAATGAAACGTTTGCACGATATTTCAACCGGTGTTTAACTAGAACAGCATTTTCTGATTTTTTCATTACTTCGAAAATAGCAGGGGTAGCATCATTCATACTCCGATAACGGGCAAACAAATGATGAAAAGAGTAACAAGAGTTGGGCGGGAGTCGTTTGGGTTTGTCACTTTCCAAAAAAAAAATCAATTTTCAATTAGGCGCGACATCCGCATCGCAGACCCGAGAATTAATGATCGATTTGTTAGATATGTACAAAAATTTACATTACAAATATTTAGTTTGAATAATTTATGAACAATGGAAACCTTTTTTAAACAACATTGCATGCCTTACTACGGCCTGAAATATCCAAATAATAATTGTGAACGAAGTACCTGGACAAATGTGACATTTTCCTCACAATTAAAGTCACAATGTTTTATACTACAAACATATCATCGTCTGTACCGTTATTAAGGCACATTAAAAGTTCATTTTGTTGCCGCATCCAGGCCTGCGATAAACCAATATTTCAGTTTAATTAAACGACCAACAAACAAGCGTCAAATTAAATGCTAATGAACAATGCGAAAGTTGTTTAACGATAAAACAATTTACCACTTAATTGGATCACTTAAAAATAACAAAAAAAGTAAATATTTACAGTAAAGTTACTTCAAGTAAATTACAATATTTATTGAAATGCGTAAACTTACGTCGCAGAGAAATTTTCTCCCAGCAATTTTTGGTTTCATATGCACCCTTATTGAATTAAGGACAACAGGTTGACCACGGCTACAGTTCTTGGTTCCATTAAAATCGATAAATGTCGACAAACACTATTGCGGGCTCAAATCTCAGGGGGTTTTGCCGACACCTGGTCGTAGCTATTGTGGGCGGGGTGTTAGTCGGTGAAGGCACTTATCTCCACTAGGCTACAGCCCCACCGCATTTCTGTTTCCCTTTCTTCACTTCTTTCTGACTATCATGACTGACTTTCTCCACTTCTTTCTGACTATCATGGTACTGCACGCATAAAAAAAAACTACAGACCGTCTCTATTACGTCTTTGTTATATTTACAATCACTCTAATCACACACTGCAAGTGAAAACCCTTGAAAAGCATCGATTGATTTATGTCGAATCCAATCTGTATGAAAAGTTTGCACATTTATAAACAAACAACCGTACTCTGAGTAACATAAACCACAAGGCAATCAAAGCACTTGCTTGGGAAAGATTCGTGACTCACCAACCATTTTCGGTAAAATAAAATTGACATTGAAAAGTTTTGTTGCAACTATTGCTTCGGCATAACAAACTTTCTACAAAAACACAACAACTGTGATAAGAAAACATATTGTCTTCTCTTATGACCAGTGACGGATCATATATGACGGCGGGAAAATAGATAGCCGAAAGAAGTTGTACACCAGGACAGAAATTAGAAAGTTATCCGAAATTATCCGTAATTTTATGCGTACAAGGTGAATTTACTCCGCAACAATTTGAAAGCTGTACCTGTAGCTGTAATTTAAGGCGATCTGATACGCCAAATAAACTAAAGAAGCATTTACCCAGATTTTGAATCGATGCGCTTGGCGTTATGCATATCATATGATAAAGACGTATATAGTTTCTTTGTTATGTTCGCATTTAAACGAGAGTTCTCCACCGTTTTCTTCTTCTTCTGCTGTTGTATCACGCAAAATTTTCATTATGTTTTTTCTTTTTTTTTTTTTGAAAAAGAGAACGTGAATTGCATTCAAAATAATGTGTTTACGTCTTCTAAAGACAACAAAAGAAAACGTGTTAGCTTAATGTGTTTGATGAATGATTACTTACGTTAAAAGTGTACTATTTGGTACATGTCAAGGTTATTGAAAAAATTTCATCACCATTTGCGTATACTACGTCAACCATTAATGCATACAACTTAACCTTCAATTTTAAAAGGTGTTCACATTAACAGTATTATGCGCGCATTATCACTAAAGAATGGAAGTGTAGTGTTGCATCTAATCTTTAAATCTAATTTCGTTAGGGAACGATGTGTTGCAATAGGATAAAAGGGGGATTAGTTTTTGTTAGGGCAGGCGGCAAACCGAAGCCCGTACATTTCAACTTTACGTGGCTTTATTGAAATTAAAAGCGTAATTAACAGGGACACGCCGACAAGACATATTTTGTTGGCCCGTTGAAAACGTAAAAAACGTAAATTTTTTAACTTTATAAAGATAATTTTTTTTAATAAATGTCTGCCGTTCATTTTAAAACTAGGGCAAGTCCATTTTTGAAGAAAATGAAGAGGGCGGTACCTGTAAATAGATAGATAAATAGAGACATCTCCCTCTTTTTCTTGAAGCACCGGCATCTAAGGCTATCGGCTAGCTATTACATAATATTAGTATGCACGGAATAAGCAAAATCAAAGAAACAAACCTACTTCGATGACTTATGGCGACGCCGATGTTTCAAAGTTCGTCTTTCATCTCTTTCAATATATCAGAAAGCGGGGCTGCGCTTATTTCTTTGCATCTTCTTTGTTTTTCATAATTAACTGAGTATTTTACGTATATTGATATGTCGTACAAGAGCATATTAAGTTTCTGCGTATATAAGCAACACCCCATTTTTTCGACCTGTTACCACATAAAGCCTTATTTTGAAAAATCGTTATTTGCACCGGTATAGGACGACGCAGGATGCTTAATAGTGGTCGGGACCCGCCACGGGATTTTTCGTTGTTTTGATAAACGTTTAAGAAAAACATAACTAAATCAAATAACGTGGTTTCAGTCTGCATTTGCAATTTTTTATCTCATTACAAATCGACGGTACGTATGATTAATTGACTTAGGGAAATATCCATTTCAAGTCATACAAATCAATTGCACTGACCGGCGTATGACTAATAAATTTATTTATAAAAGAATATTTTCATTTAACCTTGATGCCGACACATATTTTTATTGAAGAACAAAAGTAAAAATAGTTATTTTTGGCGATGTATTTATTTTGTGTTTTTACTTGGCCTGAATTTTAAATTATTAAATATTGGAAGTGGAAAAGAAACTATCTTCTTATCTGGGAACAATTTATAATCAAAGAAAAAATCAAATTCTCTAATATTTGGGAGATGGATGCTTTAGCTAGGAACGATATTATAAAAGTATTTATTCTCAAAAGTGGTGCAAGTTCATGTTAAGTTGAAATGGACAGTATTAAGTTCACATTATAAGTAGAATGTGTATGTATTGAATTGAGACTTCCACAGTTCATCTAATAATCCAGTTAATATATATAATTGGGGCGAAACATGCGACCACGTAATCACAGGAAGTAACATCTTGTTGTTTCAAACATTTACCGAATATGACAGACAAAGCTTAAATCTGAACGAAAATTGTTCACTCCGTCGACAACGAAATATATATCATTGAGTACAAACTTCTGTTGTAAGGACAATCACCCTTAGCAAACAGTGTCGATTTGAAGTGAAAGAAATGACAGTCCGGAAAAGCGATTCCTTGCCAGAATGCAACGTAGCAAGACGGTTTTAAAAAAAAGGGGAATAATATCGACCTGGATACTCAGAGTTAGTTGGAAGCATGAGCAGGATCAGATTTATAAAGGAATTCGTTTATTTAAACACTTTGAAAAACTATCCCTTTCAATAGCGATTGTAAGAATTCATTAATTGTGAAAGCAATTCGATTTCTTTTTTTAATCAGCCGTAATGAGCTTACATTACTTTATCTAATAACACAAAATACAAAAGATTTGCCTGTTGGTGCTTTCCAATATTTTTAAATCTATCGAAATGCAAGCTCTTAACACTGGAAGCACTGGTTACGTCATTTTAAAACTTTTTAAATTTCTATCTTCAAAAAAATCCTTTTAAGGCATGTAGTGCTCCAGCATTTTCTGGTGACTTTTACTTCCACGAAAAGATCTTTGAATATTTATTGTGGGTTTTCTATATGTAATCTAGTTTGTGAGCTGCGGATGATCTGTTCTTATACACAATATAGGCAAAGAGACAAAAGGGCGGACATGCTTACGATCGGTATCGTAGACAATATGGCTATCTCTGATCCTTCTGTGTGTGGCAAACGTCTGTACAAACTGAATACAACCTTATTCAACAAGTGTTGTAGGGTATAAAAAGGAAATCTACGCTTTACAACTAACGCGTAAATCACCGTGAAAGTGTGAAAATCGGAGCGAAATGTAATGCACGAGATATGTTTACGCTGACATTTTTTGCTAATAGCGTGTGCGCGTTGACGATCAGCGATTTTCAAAATGCAAAATAAGTTCTAAAATTTTCGAGAAGATATTGGTTTATTACCTTAAGACTTCATCACAAAAACACTTTTACTTACATATGTTTATACATGTCTTTATTCCTCCTTCAGTGTAAACAGAATTCTGTAAACCAGTTGCATTTCACAGATGCCCTAAATAAGCATTTTTAACGAGGTGTTAATCTCAAGGAATATCAACACTCATATGTGTACATATGTGTTTATATTTGTATGTCTATGTTTCCATGTTTTGTAAACGACAACATTAACGCTTAAATATGACACGGGAAAAGGAAAAGAAACAAATGTGCAATGATTGTTTGGATAGATGTGAATTATTACCGAACTGCGAACAACATCACAGACACATAATAAGTCACAAATCATTGTTTTGGTTGTGGTTTCCGTGACTTCACGTAACTAAGAATTTTCTAGCAGCATCGCATCAGCTGTTACCTAACTATTACTATTCGTTCTCCTTAGAATATCACTGGAACGGTAGATATGATATATCTCTGCAATATTCGAAAAATTGTACAAACCAAGTCGATTCGATTTTTTCTACTAAGGATCTTGAACTTGAGAACTTGATAAATATTTGTGCCTACAGCGATTGCAGGTCGATCTATGAAGTAGTTACACTCACACTTGCACTTCATCTCTCCTTCAAGTGTTGCAGAGTTTGTAAGGCAACTACGGAGTTCCATTACCGGCAATGCTAACTTGAGTGTCAGGATCCTTGTTTCCTAACAGCGCGGCAAAAGTTAGAAAAAGATAAAAAACCATTTACTACTTGAAAGCTGGAAAAAGTTATTGCGAGCGAAACATTCCAATATAAACAAGTTGTCTATTTGTACATTTCCACGTGTGAGCAAAAAGCTGTAGCTAATGTTAGATGAGTGCGGACCGGAGTTCCTCAGTGTATTTAAGCGAACCATTGCTACTTGGTAGAACATTTACACACAAATGTGTATACAAAAAGAATTATGAAGAAAGAAAACAGAAGATATGTAGATCGTGTTTGGCCGGTTTTATTGACCGGCAAAATCTAAAAATTAAAACAATTATTCATACCTTCAAATCACACTGCGTATGATTGATATGAATTAGAGACATATCAATCCATAGTTGCTTTAAATTGATAGGAAAAGCATCGAAATTAAACGCTAACTCTAGCAGCGTATTCACATATTATTATCGTCAACTTTGACGGGCTTTTAGTCTGCTGTCTCTGATGTGATTATTGGAAATTTCCAAACCAAATTTATGGGGAAACAAAAATAAAATATTGCATAATGACCAACATTTTGACCGGTCAAAGGAACTGTTTTAGTGTTCGTTAAATTTCAGTGATAAATCGTGTGTATCTATCTGAAAGCCTGTCGACAATCATTTGCAAGAGGCTCATTAGCTCACAATCAGCTCACACATAGCTCAGAGCGCTACATGCCGTGCTAAAGTTTTTAAGCAAAATTTGAATCAAAATAAAAACAAGATAAATGCTTAATTACCGTAACAGACGTTATTGCCGGCGCTATTGAAGTTCCTATCATTGTTGTTGTTGCAGCCGTTATTGTTGTCCTTGTTTGTATTGTTGTTTTATTCCACAAAAATTCTTATCGACAATCTGTTGTACGTAGTCCAGCCATACATTAACACATGACATTGATTAAATAGGCGATGAACAATGTGTACGCCACGGTATGTGTTGTTACCATTATCGCTAATACTGCTGTTGCAATTTCTAATAGCAATTGTTTCCGTCCCTATTATAGTTTTTTTTTACTGCTGGCTTCGTTATTATTCCTGTTTATGGTATTGTCGTCGTTTACGCTGCTTTCACTGTTTCACTAGATTTTGCTTTTGGTCTTGCTCATGTTGTAGCTTTTGCTGCTCATTTTATTCTTACGTTTAATGTGGCTTTTACTGCTGCTTCTACTACAGTTGCAATGCTGCATTTCATACTGTTTTTACAGTTGCTCTTGCTGTTGCTTTTACTACTGCTTTTATTCTATATTCCCCTACATCCCTTCCCAGTTGTAACTTTTTCGATTACACATTTGTTTCCTTATGTTATATATGGTTATTTTGTTGTTTATGCTGCTTTCATTTTTTATATTTTTTTTATGTTGCTTGGAATGTTGCCTGTTATGTTGTCGTTTACGGTGTTGTTTATGCAGCTGTTAAAAATATTGTTTATATTGCTATTTATGTTATTGTTTATTTTGTTTTTCATGTTGCTTGTTGTTGTCGTTGATGTTGTTTTCATTGTTGTTGTTTAGGTTGTTATTTTCGTTGTTGTTTACATTCCTGTTGTTGAGATCGTGTGAGTGATGGCTTTTATAGTTGCTTTAATTGCTGCATACGTTCTTGTTTTTAATGTCTTTTTAAGACGACCTTGTCAGCTTCTCCTTCCTTCTGCTTGATTTATTATAAAGCTTCTTTCATTTTTTGGCCCCTTGCGACTTCAGTCACACCTGCTTATTACAACTATTTCAATTACTATTTATTGTGCGCTTTGATGCATTTCGATCGTTAATATTTCTGTGGTGCTCTCTGTGGGTTATTGCTTTGTTTTTATCTGCAGGTTTTCCTCGCGTGGAACTTCAGTGCTATCTTCAGTTCTACGGACGGCATATCTATCTTGTGTTTGGATAAGCTCATCACGCATTTTCCCAAGCCACGCTGAGCGGTAACGTCTTTGTGTTTCGTCCTGGGGAGCAATTTCGTCTCGCAACCGTCTCCAGAGATACTGGGATCTTGATTCTCTTTTACCAGTTCCTGCCGTGTAGTCTAAATTTAGAAAACAAATTGAAAAAAAGAAAAACAAAATTCGCTTACGTGGGTCCATGCATTCGCTTATATCCGAAATGAAATATAAATTTAGGAAGTTTCGAAAGTTTACGTTACTTTTCCTCGGAAATTTCGAAGTTCTCTGAAATGCATTCAATATAAGAACGTAATATATGAGAAATCATGTATTTTATTAGAAATCAAGAAATTTGTTCTTTGCAAAGAAAAATAGTTAAGTGTGTTAGCCTACATTATAGTATAAATGTGCCCAAATGAAGGGGCGGCAAGCTATAAAGATGAAAATCATCCATTCTTTTCATAAATGTATTCATTACTTCCGTATTTCTAGCTATTTTTCGAGCACATATGTGCGTTAGTCAAGAGCGTCAAGTAACGTGCTCTGCACCCAAAACTGAAAACGCGTCAAATGGGTATTTAAAAGTTCCCGTTTCCGTATCTCTTTTTATCAGTTTTTCTCAATCTTTCAAGAAACGAAAATCAGATTTGGGTTATTTGGAGCTATCACCAGCCAACGCTAAACCGTAAGACTCACATTTCCAAGTATTAAAAACGCAATGCTAATTAAATTACATCCTCCTTTTATGACAGTCGAGAATGGGAAAAATAAATATCGAATTAAGTTGTCTTATGAGAGAAGACTTATAACGACGAGTGATACACAAATCTTCAGATATCCATTAGTTTCTTCCAACGTATTCGTTTAACTGTTTTATACACATTCTATGGGTATGCAGTTGTAACATTACCTATGTAATGCAAACAAATAAAAGAACATAATGGTCCTCAAAATTTTTAAAAAGAATTAAAAGAAGAACAAAGGGTGTAATAAGAGCCGAGGACTATAGAAATGTTTCAGAAAGCTGCACCACTAAATTGTTCCCTTTTTTTAAGGGCAAAAAGATGTTCGGTGGAACAGCTCTTTTGTGCAAAAAAGAAAACGTAAGGTAAACGAAAGTTTCCCAATAAGAGAATCATTCTATTCACCAAAATTTGACTCTCTTTCTATTGCTCTCATATAAGTTTGGTTTCTCTTCTCTGACGCAAAAGGCAAATTCCGCTAAGTGTTAAATCTTGTTTTTAACTATCACAGATTCTTTTCTTATTGTCCCTTTCTGCCATTCATTGCATAATTTTGCTGTGTGACCAATAAATCAACTTTTCACTTCTTACATGTTACTGCCAAGTTTTTGCGTAAGAGCCCGAACGCGACCATTATGTGCTCTTCGTCTTTCAGTGGAGACGGCTTACCTCGAAAATTTTATTTTATTTGAATGCCTTTCACGCCTTTGCTCTTCTACACTGTAGGAAAAATCAACTTCATAGCGAGACACACCAATCTGCTTTAAATAAACGCAAATGTAAATAAGCGAAATTATTGCCTCCTTCTCTATCTGTACTCACTTATAATGCATTCTATCAACAGTCAATTTTGAATTCTTGTTTTTCCAGTTCGAAAGAAAAAATTGTATTGATGAAAAACCTGAGAGAACGAAAAAGGAACGTACATGATTTAAAAAGAAAGTGTACATATAACAAGTATAAAATCGAGATCCAAACTCCGAAAAATCTCAAAAAAAAAATTTCAAAATAACTTCATTTGATTATTTATCACATTGTCGCTATTAACAACAAGCAACACATTTTTCGTACATAATTGCGTCATTGTATAATTATGCGGTAATTTAAAAATTAAAAATTACATTCGCTCACAATCGGAATTGTACACCATCGCCGTCATCATAAGACGAAAATTTTCATACCTGTTCTTTATATATTTTCATGCTGCTCTTTATATATGTGTTGATGGGTCTCCGAAGCATCGTTGACATCCTGCACAAATCCCTCATCCTTTCGTGATGGTCATAATAAAAATACTTATAGCTTAACTGACAAAGCATAACAATTACATAAATTCTCTGTAAGGCTTTCGCGCGCCAATCTCAAGGATAAATAAATAGTCTTGATAGAAATACTTGTTATGTCAATAAGCGTACATCACCCATAGCAAAATTGTTCCCCAATAATTAAGTTGCATTTTGTGCATGTGATGAGTGTGAATATAAGTATGAAGCTTCAAGAATGAAACATCAGATCATATCTGTCAATAATGGAATTGTCACCCTGTCACTGTGAATTATCTATTGTTGATTTTCTGGAGAGAAGAACAGTCAATGTTACAATAGATTGCAGTTACCACTTTCGTGCTTCCCTTGTTCAGTGTTTTCTTATATATTTGTTTTTTTTTTTGGTTTGTTGAGTGGAGTTGGACTAAGCCAATAAAATTGTGGCTTATATGTCCAGTAGTGTTTGTTTGTCTTATAACTTATAAACTATTGACATTTAATCAACTTTTTTCTTTGAATATAAAATAAAAAAATTTTTCGAATGAGAAAAGCAAACAATAACAACATACAACAATAAATAAATAAATTTCATTTACGTTTGAGGAAAAGTGGAAATTTATATGGTGTACGCGTCACATTTTATGAGTAATAAGCAAAAAACACGAAATGCAAAGTTGCTCACACTTTTTATTGCATAGGCTAGTGGTCGTTTTGGGCGTGTTCTTTGCCCAGTTTGGGTCGTTGCAATATTGCAGGCGATGTCTTCATTTTTGGCAGCGAGAGAATGCTTACCACAGATACTACACAGTTGGGGAGACGGACGGATGAAGAGACGGACGCGCTTAGATGCATTCCAAGTTCTAAGCCGGGCAAAAATTTATACACTTTTCTGATGTTCACATTATAATATTTGTTCCTTTGTATTTGTTGCTTCCATAAATAACACTTGTGTGTACGCTTTCATAACCCCATGTCTTATAATCTTTGGAACACGAATGTAAAGACGTTTATGTCACACCTTGAAACTGTTCCTTGGCTTTATTGTGGTTAAGCAAAATTAAAAGCAATAATCATAATTTATTACGCAGTTCGGTGGTTTACTAGCATCAATTGAGTTGCAGACTATCATACGTGTAAGATTTTTTGAAGAGCAGGTGGGTAGAAAAAGGCCAAGGCCGCACACAGTATTCATTGCCCAGAACAATGCATACAAATGTAACTTGAAATAAAATAAACGAACCAGATTCCTTTGCTTAAAGCCTTTTTTCACGTGGCGCAACTACTGGCAGGAAATTCCCGTAGTTCTGAACTGTTAAAATGTGGATTTGCAGCTTTAACCGCACAAAAATGATTTGTGTTCAAAACGATATTTAAGAACCACATGGAAAAAATTTGTTTTTCGATAATTTCTTCCATAAGTAGGCTGGTGTTACATCAACAGCTACAAAGAGTATATCACTCAGCGAACACTGTCAAGAAGAACTTTTTGATTTGCTATCTACACCAAACGACATTCTTATGATAAGTAGGACGGCAAACTTTGTTTTCTAAGGCAAATAAAGTACGGGAGCATGCACAGAACATAAACACGCACACTTACGCATATGTAGATAGACATTTATAAATACGTTCAGTTTAGGTAATGAACAACATACATACATACATACATACATGTGATTATGTAGCGAAAAACAAAAAGATGTAGGGTAACCAAAGACATTGCCTTTTCCATATAAGAAGTGTGCGTAAATTCCCGGTATTAGGATAGGGCAAAATGAAACATAGACTTTGTGCATGCGTGCTTGTAAATCTGTCATTGCCATCTGATGTGAATTCCATTATCATCATCATGATCATCATCATCGAGGTGACTATCATGTAGATAACTCAAATGCTATTAAGTTTATAACGTTAGAATGTGTTTTTAACATTTTTTCTTTCTTGGTTTCTTCTCTCCCAATCTTTTAGGTTTACATATCCATTGAGCTACATGTACGGATGCTTGATTATGCACACGTACATACACATGCATGTAGAGGAAGGTAATCTCAGACTTGAACGCATTCAACAAAAAAAAGACAAAAACAGCTTCTTAATATGCCTTTTTATGTTTGCACGTGCACATACCTTTCCGTGATCAGCTCCCATCCTTCACGCCTCTAGGTATAGTTTTCATCCCACATCTCATACTTGAGCCTACAATCATTTGCTGAAAAAAGTATGAAACGAATTAATGTAACGCATTCTCCTCAAGCCTAATATCAACTTCTTTCTCATTATAGGTGGCATAGAAATATAAGAGTGTAATAAAATTAGTTTCTCGTTTGTAGTGTTCACAAATACACCCCAACTAAGAGAGTCTCTACATCGGTTTAACTTTAGTCGTCTGACTATCTCTTTGAGTTCCCCTTTGAAATCGTTGAAAATCGAAAGTGTAAAATATTCGCGGAAGACCGAGTAACACGCCTATAATTAGGGAAGAGACCTATAATTAACATCTATTGGTTTAGTGGCGAAATTTCGCCTCAAAAAGAAGTTACTTTTCGACTTGGTTTTGCTTTCTACACCTCCCATGTTATTCTAAAGTCGTATATACTGATTTAAACAACGTCTTGTGATATAAACAACGTTGTAACGAAGTAGAATCTATGGAATGAAGGGAGAGAGAGATGGAGAGTACCAGGTAAGGAAATTTATAGACGTCAGTTTTTCCATAAAAAAAAAAAGACAAAATATTTATGTCAGCCGTGTAGAGTATTTAACACTGGGTCATGGCCCTATATGTTTTCACATTTTCTTATTTCAAATCAGAAACCGCAACACTTATTCGAACGACCCTTACAGTTCGTGTTGATACCGGTTTATTTCATCAACTTCGTCCCCGTGATTTTGTAAATAAAGCGTCTCTGCAGCATAATTTTTGAAATTGAAAACCGAGTTGCATTTTTCTTTAAAATTTCGTGTTTTACACAACACATACTTGTTTGCCCCATGTAAGCAAATGTATAAATCGGGAATATTTTATAAATATTCTGCGTCCAACCAAGATGCCCTTGGTCGTGGTCCTTCCTTATTCTTTCAATGCACTTACATAGTGATGTGAACAGCTTCACGAACACACTCATAACTAATTGTATGGTTTTTCTTATCTTTCTCCTTTTATTCCTTTTATATAAGTACAAGAGCAGCCCTATGTTTGTGTATACAAAAGTTTTTTCAGCATATATGGAACTGTGCCATATGTTCCCAAGTTATTTTCTGTTTTTGCCTTTTCTTCAGTCTTACCATTAGCTGTGTGCTCGTATCTGTACCCAATGCACTTATATACTTAAGTGTATCTATGCATTTACATGCTTAAATGGATGTTGCAAGCGTATGAACACATACTCAAGGACTATGCACTAAAGTCTCCTCATAACAGTTCTATTGTCGTGCATGCATCGAATACTAGCGAATGTATGTTTGTTCATCCAACCTCTAAAGTAATTTGTGTATAATTCATCTTTAATAACAATGTGTATAGTCCGTCTAACATAGGATGTAAGGGAAACTATAGTAGACGCATATAACCGTTACTACCGAAAAGTGTGTGCACTAAATTTGTCTTAAATGAGGAAAGAGTTAACTATTCTTTGTGAAAAAAACAAAAAAGAAAAACGTTAAGACTACCATAGGTATCTCTTCCAAGGTCCTAGTCAGCTGGTTATTTATTCTTTTTACGCTGTCTTCATTGTGTGAACTTGATGATCGACGTCGACTTTTTCGCTCTATTCTCTTTGATTGTTTTATATTTATATAATAATTAAATACATTGTATATAATAAGTAACAACGTTATAGTGATCCAAGGCCCACCGTCAAATACCCTACATCACTGCTTTTCAAAATAGCATCATACGGGACGTGCTCGAAGAAGCGGTCCGATCCGAACCATTTTCAGTAATGTTCGGCATTGGGTCAAAACGGGCTGGTCTGTCGAATTTCAACCAAATATCACCAAAGATTGCGATCCATAAATTGAATACAACAATGTAACCGGACAGACGGCCAAGGTTAAATTCAGCTCAAAATTACTTTCTAAATCGATCGGTGTTATAAAATGTGTGTCATCTCAAGTCTTTCTGGATGTATATATCCACACGATCTTCATATGCCACTAATACCGTAATATGTGTAGGGTATAAAAATTTAAGTGCTTGCATCGAAGTCATATTAAAATGGAATGCAACAGATACAATGTAAACCTAAACATTTACAAAGTGTGGGATCACCAGAGATGTGTGCGGACATGTTTAGTTACTTGTGAAGTCGCGAAGGCAACCGCAAGCACTCAAATACATCTTTTAAATATGTACATATTTGCATAACGGTTCATAAAACTGAGGTTTATTAATTTTCATTAGTGTGAGCACTTATGTGTTCAATTGTTAGGAAATTTTTAAAAAAGTTGAATTTCTATTTGCTTCTCTCTGCAGAAGATTTATTTTAAGAAAGCGAAAAAATCGATTAGTTCTTTTAACTAAGTTATTCTATAATTTTCCATTTATCTTAACCAACAACCAACTCTCTCAAAACAAGCTCTGTGATATATCTTCTCTTCCTCTTGTCATTGGTATTACGAAATCTACTTATAGTAGTTGTTCAGATAGATTGATCAAGCAATTGCTTTCTACATTGCGTAAGATTATCGTTTGAATTATTTAAACGAGTCTTTGACGCAAATCTTGATAACATATTTGCAAAGGATTCGTTACTGCTTGTGTTTTGTCGTGTTTCTACCGCAAAGAAAGAAATTATCTAATTTTCATTTAAATTTCATTTTTTGCTTTTGATTTCCAAGAACCTCTTTCTCTTAAATCGCTGGATGGAGGGCGATGTAGATGACTTTTCGGAACCTTCATCCCATTAGAAAGACGAAATTTTATAAAATATTATGAAAATGAATTGAAAACCAAATCCTTAACTTGTAGCATATCGGAACATAGGACGTACCAGGTAATAATGAAGCAGAAGAATATATAAATGTATAATACATTACATAATAGTGTTCAACTACTAGCTCGTGAGATATTCAGCATCGGTTTACTAAACGCCTTCTGTAGAATGTCTGTGAAAATAAATCGTTGTAGATCCGATGAGGACTTCTCAATTTATGTATGTGTGCCACGGACCACAACCATTAATTAATTCCATTAAAACGTAATGACGATTAAAATCAATGGCTTCGTCTACACTAGCAAATATATGTTTGTTCATCCAACCTCTAAAGTAATTTGTATATAATTCATATAAAGCGATCTTATAGGCAGATTCTCGGTTAGCTGAGATTTTAGACAAATACAGGCCGGAAAGTTGGTGGTGACATTCACGAACCCAAATAATATCCGCACTGTAATTTCAATGCAAGCACATGGGGAACATATAAACAGCCAGCAAAATGATTCTTCATCGGGGTTAAGGGTATAATAAATAAAATAAAAAACCAGCTCAACGAAATAGTTGATAGCATTTTCTCCAGTACAAGGCTTTAGCTCGTAATGTTACCAGCCAAGAGAGAGTGACCACGTATGCAAAAAAAGATTCCAACCAAGGCAACGTTCGCAATTAAGAAGTGACTGAAGAAACTTTAAAACAAAGAAAAGATGCAAAAAATCTGACGGAAACTTTTTTTCTTCATTTCCTCGTCAAAACAGAAACCGGTGAGATTATCATTTGAGAAAAGGTACATCAGAGATAAACAAAGGAAAGAGGATTATCACTTTCACGTGTACTGCTTCCCTGCTCATAGACTTTGGTTATCTTAGCCTGCGCTATGTTCTCGAGAGCTGCATCTATGGCGGGAGCTGCACTGGGATGGTTCATAAATACTAACGACGCGAGGATACGAAACTGATGTGTGCAGCATAACGGCTGAACTGAGCATAATAGCTGAAGGTGCCGTGAGTTCGCAAGTTGCGACTAGAGCTGAATGTGGGTTTGCGCATGCTACGCTTGTTCAAAGTGTTGCAATTGCTTGTTGGTACGCGGACTTACAACTTTCGGGTTTGGTCTATTTTTAAATAATGAACTTTATCGACGTTTCGTTCAATGCCTTTCTCGTGAGTCCCTAACTACCGATAGGGCCTCTCCAGCGCAGTTATATAAAATCCATCCTCATCGGCCCATACATTAAAACCCATCCAATTGTGGTTCTATAGATGTAGGTTTACTTATTCCTAGTGCGGTATATATGTATATAATGACAATGAAATAATAAATCGACAAACGGCTGGCATAAAGAAGACAATTTAGATGTGCTCTATAATGTATAGGTATACGAATACTCGATTGTTATATTAATTTTCATTTGAGGAAAAGCAAACGTCAGAAATGCTTTACGTTACAAAGTTTCTTTTTAAACATATTTGTTACACATCGTTTGATTATGGTTTTATATAATTTTGAAGAACTATATTAACGAATTGTATGCTTCTGTACTTATATGCTTACGTGTACACTTTTTGAGTGGTCTTTCCAGACGATATAAGTGCAAGTGCTTATGATGAGATGAGTATCGCATTTTGCAACCTTGAAAAATTCCTATGATACTCTCATCATTGCTTTCTATTTTATTGTTTTCTCATTACACAAGGATTAAGGACGAATAAGCATATATACATACACAATATGACATGTATGTGCGTGCATGTGTTCTCATGCACACAACGCACGTATTGCAGCTCTTACCTCACTCGATTGTGAGTCTCAGAAGACTTATGCACATGGAAAATTTTTAACACTTCACCTACAATATGTGTCGTATTGTGTCTGTGTGAATTGCTAAAAAATGCGCAGATTTTTCCGCTATATCTTACTCACCCATTCACATATTACCATTTCTCTAAAGCGCTTGGTGAGTGATGCCGCATAATTCTCATTTCATAGCAATAATCATTGAACGTTTACACCTTCACAAGCATATGATCGAAAGATACGCTGGCAAAAAGCATTGAAAGCAAGATTTATGGCAAAGGTTTAATTACACCTTTCTAAATTTATTTGTAGAAAAAAGAGCAGTAAGATGTTGGGTTTACAAAGAATTAATAATATAACGGTACATAAAAGAGGGTTTTTTAAAACGAGCTTTTTTGCAACTAACTGAAAAGTGGAAAACAAAATCTTTCTCAGAGCCACTTTTAAGTGACTATACACGAAAATACAGAAGGCTGAAGTTTTTACTGTGCGAATTTTTACCTGTCTGCTAATTTTATAGAGCAGAGTAATTGTAGTCTCCTGTATTTGAGATGATTTTCAATGTTTACCTAACCAGATGTTTACATAAATGTACCCCTCGTACACTTTCCGGCTGCCGGGCTGTGTTTGCACGAATTCGCCAGTGGTTCCAGAAAACGTGAAAGAGAGTGAAAAACATGTTTTTGTAAAACCGAAAGACGAAGTCGCGTAAGATACCCGACACCTTAATAATGTCCGACAGCAGCATTTTTACTAATTTGCATGAACATGCGTACATGAAGAAGTTGTGCTCTAAGTACATACCGCGTTTGGTCGCTTTTGATCAGAAACAACGTATTGGAGCTATCTAGGCGAAATAAAAAAGATGTTTCTAAACGATACGCGACAATAGATGAAATAAGCATTCATCTCTTCACTTCAAGTCAGTAGTCAACCTAGTGCTCAGCAATCGGACAAAGACGTTCAAAGCGGCCAAACATGGCAAAAGCTCGTCTAGAAGGCTCTTGGCATAGATGTCTTGGGATGTGCAACATTCATGGGGTGTCTCGAAAAGGCGAAAAGGATCAATAATGTGTATTATGTAGCATTATCAGTGCGTTTGAATGAGGAAGTTTTAAAAAGAAAACGTTCCTGATCGTACGACGTTATTGACTGATGCGTTCTGCTGGTTGACGTACAGACATAATTCGAAAAAATCTCCCAGCCATACAATAGCGCTAACGTAAGACGCATTTGCTGCAAACTGTCGTATTCTTAGATCTAAAGGAGATACAAACTTTATCAATGGATGAATAGTTGTGATGTCTGCACACTAATTTGCCATTGAACGGTTTGCTCAAAAATAAAAAAAAAATCCTATACTTGCAAAAGAGGCAGTTTTAAGTTTTACAATAACACTTTCTTTTTTTAGAACCCAATTAAAGTCTCTTAATATCGTCCGAGTATCCGAGCATACTTTGTAAATAATCAATGACTTTAGTTCAAGCATTGAAAGTTTTGTCTGCAGCTTATGTGTAGTTGAGTCTCGTCGACATGTAAATGAATCTCACATCAATTTAAGGCATTTGATAAACAGGTAATACATAAAGAAAATGAGGAAGCTCCAAGTACTGAACTTTGGCATATACAAAACCACTTCGATACGTTCATAAAATTGAATCTGATCATTTGGCAACACTCTTGTAGCTTTATTTAAAAATTGCTTGTGTTTTACTTCTCTTGCAATAAAAGCAAGCTACACCTTCCATGTAGAAAAATATTTGCTTTCAGTAAACGGACAGGAATTACTTCGCTTAATTAATGTCCTTAGTACAACTGACATGGGAAGAACTTCCCTTTAAGTCGATCCTCTTAAATTGGTTTAGGCTTAGCTATGCCAGTTAGCCGCGTAACTTATCACCACAGGCAAAAAATAGCATTGTACCGGAACCCGCTGAAAGTAGTTATTAACTTCAGTCATGCAAAGTTTGCCTTTTCCCACAGCGACAACTTACTGGTTTACTTTCATTAGCTAGTGCTGCCAGTCATGAATACTATTATTAACGTAGCTAATCTTGTATTTGCTCGCCCGCTGTGTAGATGATGATTGTTAAATTGGAAATCTGCACTTGTGAAATAATGAGAGTTTATGTGAATAGTACTGATATTCCTATACGATACTAAGGTTTCTGAGGCAATTTTTTACTACTTAACGCTTCATTTTGCAATTCAGGTGAATAAAGTCAAGAAACGAAAACATTTGCAGTCGCCTACGTTGGAAGAAAAATTCAATATGCCAGGTAGAACGAAATGCGACATAACATCGCTTGCCTGTATATCGATCTAGTTGCCTGTCTTATGGCATTCGCCACAAAAAAAGAATGCATATCTGACAACTATGTCAAAACAATGTCACAATTTACAAAATGTACACATGTAATTATTCATAGGGAGACGGGCTGAAGCCCTTGAACAGGATGTTAGTAATATTTTGCAATCTGTCAATGGAGAAATTTGCAGTTTTCGATTTTTTACTACATCACAACACAGCTGACATATGCACATACATAAATGTATGAACAAGTGTTACGTAAGCAAGATAAGAATTCGAAAACAGAGAAAAGAAAAAAAGGGAAAGCTCTACACTGGTGTCTCTTAGGCAGGTATACATTTACTTGTTGGAGTTTTTAAGTCAATCTTCTATAAAATTGTCTAGTGTCTCTGCATATATGTTGACATTTGTCATTTCAAATGGCAGGAGACTGTTGCAAATGAAAAGGATACTGTGTATGCCTCTGTAAAGAGACTTGGCACGTAATGTTTACAATTCCCTTATAGTTTATGAACATATTTATCATTCAAGGGTGAATTGTAATTTTAATCCCATAAAAAGATTTAAAAAAAGCATATATATTTGCGGAATATTTGACTTTTAGTCGACCCAACCATTTTCGTCTGCCTGGTCAGTGTTCGCGGGCTCAAATCTTAGTTCGGGAAGGTTTACGTTGGCGATAGCTATAGTGAATGCGCTCCCCATGAAGGCATAACAGTTATGGCTTCGGCACACATTCATTGGGTTGCGACCGCCTTCCTATCCCTTTCCCCGTTTCTTTCACACCATCACCGTATTATATGTAAAGGCAACATACTCTGGTTAATCAGTCACATATATAAAAAATATTAAAGAAAATAACAGCAACGTTAAGGCATGAAAGATGCAAAGAAGAAAGTGTTATGTGACTTGTGATGTCACTGTGATGCTGCTTGGTGTGTGGCCGATTATGAATTTCAGGCCATAGTACAGCTGGTTTTCTGAGGATAATTACGTAAGCATTGATTGTTTGGATCGAAGGCTTGCTCGGACAGACAGCAACTCATCCATTGGAACCACAATAAATCAAAATGAGCAACATCTGCTAAACACAGAGTGGAGGGAAGCGTATTCCAGTCAATGCGTGATGATACCTAGAAACAAATTTTCTAAACCAAAGAGAGGAGAAGAGAAGAGTGGTCACCACTGCGCGGAGGTTCATGAATGACCCTCACACTTCCTGCAAGTTTTTTTTGCAGTTTATTGATTCATTATCTTATTTATTTATTACGGGAGTTTTGTTGCACCCGATTCTCACGATAATAATATTATTATTAATATTAACTTTACATTGCGCATTGTATTTTTACAATGTTGTTTTGCGTAAGATTAGATTAATCATTTCATGGACACTGTTCGGTAATTCATTAAAATCTTTTAAACCCTTATGCCATATATTTTTTGTTAATCACCGACACGTATCAGAACTTCGTGACATATTAAAAAATGAGAAAATTTTATGCTTAAAGAGTTTATTAAATGAAGCTTATGATGTTGTTAAACGCTCTTTTATTAAATATGAAATTAACTCGAAATTTGCATTTTATAGTACTACTGATTGTAGCTTGCGGTCAATAAACGCGCGCAATATTGCGGAAGAGCACTTAAAACAAGCGCTGGGCGAAAAAATTTGGTGAGAAATATTCCCTATAGCACAGGGCGCAGGACAGCAGGATTGAATACAGCCGTTATTATAGGGCATATATAAATGCCCTTTTTCCAAGTATGTATATTTATATTTACTGTGTAATAAGGTTATAACGATTAAATTTTGTCAATAATTGTAGTAATAAAAAAAAGAATTGTCAATAAAAACGAGTAACACAAAACGAAGTTTCACGATGAAGCAGGGGCTGGTAACTAGCTGGTAAAAAGGTATGTAAGCAGAATATTTGCGGAAGGCAACGTCAGTCAAGCCACGAGAGTCGAATCGTAATATTCAAACTGACAAGACCAAATAGATCGCCTAGGAATTGTAAATAGAAACTACGCCTTTCTAAAGATCCCTATTTAGTTGTACGAACTTAGTCTCCGTAGAAGTGGACCGAAAACGTAAAATTACGTGAAGGGCAGTTTTACGTAACAGTATTATAATGTGGCCTATATTGATCAATAATTCCCGGAATTGATATATCATATCCAACAAATAATCTCTGGTACTTTTCGAAAGTGTCCTTCAAATAATGCCCACCAAAATTGCATGACATTCGTATCATTTAGTTACAAGTTACCAAAGTAGATAGTTACACAAGAGAACAACAAGAAAAAATTATTCTCGGTTATTGAAGAGTAGAGGTGTAAGAGGAAGTTTACATCCTAAAAATATTACTATTTTACATTAAGACTTGGCTGAGATGGCCTCAGATTGTCAAATGCCGACCGCGTTTACTCAGAGACAAATAACGACTCCGGGTCGCACTTCGAGGAGAATAATAGCAAAATTCCTGAATTCTAACATACCCAACCACATCCAGCTCCTAGCGGAGCGGTTGACGTTTTGTAAATCTGAAAACTACGCCATTGGGGGTCTTGACAAATCGCTTAAAAAAATGCTAAGGAAACGTTGGATTGATTTTATCGCATTTGGTGAAAGCTAGCAATCAATAGAATGAGGTTTTCATGAAGCATAGATGGTCCGGCACAGTCAAGTTGTGCCAACTTCAACTCGTTTAAATAAAGACACAGTCTTTCCACGTTAATTTAATGATCGAGCGGAAGAGCGGTTCGATTCGATTATTTTCTAGTAGTTTTCGTTACCTTTGTGACACATAACAGCTGACGGTTAGTCTGCAAACCACAAAGGGATGTCTATACGTAGGCATATGTATATAAAAGTAACCATTTACGATTATAAGCACGTGTGCACATGGAAGTAATTGAGGATTTACTAATTTTATGCAATGTTTCTGAATACAACAACACAAAATTGTCATTTATCTCAATTTTGAGAGACTTTCAGATTCGAACAATAGGCATAAGTCAATTTGCACAATCCGGTCAGAAAGTTACAAATATTGTAAACTTTTGATATGCAATTTCTAAATGAGATAATTTGACTAACAAAATTAGTTTAATTCACTCTTAGATAGTGCCTGTAACGACCGCAAAAACACATAAATACGAACGTCGGCCTGGAAAAACTGATGCTAACTGCACATGCAAAACTAAAGCCACTCGACGGAAGGCAACAGCAGGCACATACGTGACACAACCAAACGCAGCACACATTCGTAAAGGACGAGCGCTCTGTAAATGAAAAATGGCATGTGGAGAACTTGTGACAGGAGCTGTCAGACGACGAGGAGAATGTTTCCTCTTTCATTTTTCTTCTTCCCATCAAGCACCAATTATCACATTTTTTACTGAGGAAATTAAATATACATTAAAACGTTCTTGTTACAAAACAAGATAAATACTTGAACAGCTTGCTAAAGAGTGTCCTGCACTTTCGCTTGTTTTCATAAGCGACCGCATATGCGTTCATATTTATTATTAATTAAAAAAAAAAAAAAACGTTCAGTGAAGAAAATTATCGACACAATTGTTAGCGAAATAACTTTTCTTTTCTTGACTGCTACACCTTCCAAGATAGTCTATGGATAATATTACTGTTTCCCACAGATGGTTAATTGCTTTGTGCATTCCTAGAGCTTGAAAATTGCCTGGATCATTGCTTAGAGCATTTTTTCGATGCCATTCAACAGACCACGTAGAACTCCTTCATTCACTCATAAACGGTTACGATGCAAGACATCGAAGCTCACATTTTGCTTTAAAGTTCTGATAATAATTATAAAACCGTATTTCTTTCCGGTGGTAAAAAGCTTAGTATTTAGGGTATAGTGTTTAAGTACGAATGCCCATACAACAACATGCCCATACAACAACATGTTGATAATAATGAACTTTGATGTACACAGCAGACGTGGAGGAGCAGAGTTGGGGAACCAATTATGTAATGCATATAAAATAATAAGAACATATTCTAACCTTATGACTATTGTTAGCACAAGTGTTAGCTATGATACAATGATTTCGGGAAGAGCAATGGAGTAAAGTCATGTTCCTTAAGTGCGTATTCACATGTTGCAAGTTTATGTTGACATATTTCCTCTCCCTCTTTCCCTTTCTCTCTCTATGTACATATGTACACATCTAGTGTATACATCTATGTTACTTAAAACATTTATTTTGAAATGTTACGTTTACTTGATGTGTTTGTGCATACTACACGTATGTGTACAATGATATATTTCTCTTACTTCCGTAAATATATGAAGTACTCACTTAAACATTACATAATTAATTATAAACATGTATGTTTGTTCCTGCAAACATTAGATGACCGCATGGGAATGTGTGATATTTTGTAAGTAAATATGTTTACACTCTCTTCTATGTTTGTGCGTGTTTTTGCGCAAATTTTTAAATGGATTTTAAATATAATTTTTCGTCCACGTAAAAAAATTTATATCACAAAATTTCCATTTCCGAGACTTAAAATTTAGGCAATGTTGACCTTGCATTTGGCATCAAGTGTATATCTTATCTCTTTTTAAACCTAAAATTGCAGGTGAAATATTGCATAAAGCAGAGTTGAAAAAGTGTTTGAAAGGGGGAGTTTAAGTCAAACATCAAGCAAAAAGCAATGCATAAATCCCTTCATAACCAAAGAAAATCGATGAGTTTTTTCCTCTTCTTACTTCATACAATTCGTAAACTCCGCTCTTCGTGATCAATTACAAAAATTTATTAGGTGGTGGGAATGGCGTGCAAATGTTATCGAGATAAGAGAAAGAAGTGAAAAAACAGTGCTCAATGCAGCTTTAAAAACAATTTGGCATTATTCGAATTCATATGTGTATGTAGGGTGCCTCAAAATTTGCGCAAGATTTCAATTTGCTGCCACTTTTGTGGTAAAATGTTGGCAAACCTCCAAACAAAAGAATAGTTGGACAACTGATAGTTTACGATGAGTAAAAATGTGGCGTTACGCGAGGGAGCAATGAGTTTGAAAGTTTGGTTGCCACAGCTCGCGAATTACGCACAAAATATGGTCGGAATATTAATTTAATCGGGTCATGTGGGTTAACGCCACTATGTTACTTTTTGTGGGTTACTTGAGATCAAAGGTACATTACGACAAGCCCGCAATCCATGCGCTGAAGAAGGAGATTGTGTGCTTGTGCCAGCAAAGCCATGGAGGCCATTCATCCGATGTACTATTCCACACAAAACCCTATCCTCTGCACATTACGATCCAGTAAAAATGTTACAATTAATAAAAAGTAACTGTGTCTTCTATTTAATTCAAATCATGCGTAAGTGTCTGTCACATAACACAAGCATGGCATCACCTTCAAACAATACGCATTCAAATTTCATGAAATTCTGGCAATTGGTTTACAAGTTCCAGTTCTCTTACTCACGCTGTATTTGTAGTTTCAAGGCACTGGAAAAATCTGCATTTCCCTGCATTTTGTTAAACGCTGCTTATTGATGTGAAAGAATATGTTCACAACCAGTGTTAGGTTGAAAATGGACGCCGGTGGTGTTGAATGCTCTGCTCGCCCATATACGGCAGTTATTACAAAATGCATAAAAAAGTGCACAAAATCGCTTTGAAAGATCGGAAGGTGAATTCGCGTGAGATAGCTGACGCCTTAAAGACGGCAGCAGGTAGTGCTATATTTTGCATGAACATTTGTTCGAAGTGCGTACCGCGTTCCCTTACTTTTGACAACAACGTGTTGATGATTGACAGCGCTGGTCAGCCGAGCGAACAGCAACCGGTTAGAGCCGTCCATAAGAACCAAAAAGGTAGTACCACTAAAATAAGTCAAACTTGTAAACCCCTCCTTGAAGCGGGACAAGATTTTCGCACGCGTCCTTCGAAAATTGATGCTATTCAGAAATCATATGGGTACTGTCGACTGCGTTGTCATTTCTGACCATGTCAGACCAGATACATCAAACAATAACACTACGCGTAATAAATCAACATCAAAACAAGCGGAAGCAGTTATCCAAACGGTAAAGTATTTAAGAAAAAAGCGGACGTAATTACACATTAAAAGTAATAATAGCATAAAGGTCTTATGAACTGATAAAATAATCGTATGAAGATAGAAAAGGGTAAAGTACTCATTGACTTTGCTAAGACTCAGACAAAGCAGTTCGCGTCCAGCTTCTCAGTCTCTTCTTTGGCGTTTGCTAGAACAGAAGAAGAGATAAACAATTAAATCGATGGATTTATTCAAACCTAACATTTTCCAAATATTGTCTACAATTTCATGCTTTTCTTACTGCAGTTTAAGCTGTGTAAGCTGTAACGAAGAGTTTCTATATATATGTATTTAGTTACATATCGTTCTGTTTAAATCGACAAGGAAGGAATGCGATTATAAAAAATACAAAATATGCTCTTATATGTGTACTGTTAGCAGTTTTCAAAAAAAAGCAAAAATTTTACTTTTCAAGAATTTAAGTAAAATTAATGAGCCACGAAAATGGCAATTACGTTACATAAATTTTCTTTTACGTTAAAGTATTCTGATTACCAGTGCAAGTCTGCAACACAACTATTGATCTTCGTTAGATTAGGCAAACATAAGCAAGCATCTTAGAAAGCATTGCCTTATAATGTAAAAGCACTTAGTATGCGAACGAAGACCACGTAGCTTTTTGCAGTAATGCTAAGGGAAAAAGTAGAGAAAAAGAATTGGAAAACCATACCAAAAAGAAGTAAGAAATTACAAGAACGCACATATGAATGCATAGCTTTCTAGTTAGAACTAAATAACCGGAACAACCGGTATGCATCCGAATGTGTCGGTTGTCGCGAAATACTCCAAGTCTAAGTCTTTTGGGCTGAAATAGATCAGCATTCGCCGAAATTTACAACATCGCCGTGGAATATAGCTAAATAAATGCCGCACTCACAGCTCCTGAAAGTAAAAAATGTTCTCTAATGACACGGCCTTGCGCTTACAGTTAAATAACGAATAGCGATGCTATTGGATATCACCTTACTTATCCAGGAGGGTCTAGGGCTAAGAAACTTATTCAAAGTACTGCACACGTTTTTGTGTGCTTTAAGTACTCCTTAGATTGTTACGTCCCTACGAATTAAAATCATCAACTACACCTACTTCCCATGTCGTAGGCGAAACACCGATGGCTCTTCATACTTTATATTTAATGTTTATTACTTGTTGTTCAAGCAACACTATATGAATAATAACAAGGTAAGCGAACCGGGTTCAAGTAACTAATTCATCACAATCGCAACATTCTCCTCTAGTGCGAAACTGAAAATTTTGCAAATCAAAGAAACTCGTTTCCCTTCAACACACATGTTTAGCTATGTTTAGCTGGCTTGCTAAGCAATAAATATTAGTTTAAGTATTTAATATTCATATGATGAAAGGAGTTTCTCTTTAAATTTATTTTTTTATTTTCAATTAATTTTGTTGGTCCAGATGTAGTTTCGATATTAAGTAAATAAACATTGTATCTTGAATTGATTACAATATCTTAGCTCCCCAAACCAAAGAGTAACTAAGATACAATAATTACATTAATGTTACGTAATAATTACATTGTTTTGCAGAAATAATTATTGTGTCTTATCCACCCACATCATCGCCTTCTCTACAGCAATAAACAGATTGCTTTAAATTGGGGGGTGTGTAGCAATGTTTTTAAAATGCACTTCGTTAGAATAATGAATGTATACGAAATGTAAAGAAATGCATGAGTAGTAATCAAAATTTACAAGCAGTACATTATTTTGCTTCAGTTGTTCATTCCAAAATGCTAAGCTTTAACGTGCATGTACATATGAAACCGGATTTTTATATAGAAAAGAAATGTTCATCACATGGAGTTGGTAAAAAAATACTTTATTCAAAGTATTGCTCATTGCCACCTATACATATTTCCCCCCTGTATGGTAAATAGAGGATGCAATGCCAAAAAAAACTGCTGCTGCTTTGAGCGAGACTAGTCATTGGACATACATTTTCGTAAGAAATGAATCACTGCTTAGCAAGTGCATGTCAAGTGGTAATGCGAAGGACCCAAGGTCGGTGAATTAGGCGTCTAATCTAGCAAGTCTCAACATATCAAGGACCTTCTTTTGTACCGTTCGGGTAAAAGAAATGCTATAAGCGAATTTTCTTTATTTGGCACACAACGCGACATTTTCCTTGTTGAACAAGCAATTTTGTGTTACGATAGACGTTGGTGCGAGAACTATTTATTTTCACCGAATTCTACACGCACTACTCGGGCCGTTCATATGCAAATTCCGCTGTCATATTTATCTAGTGATTGTCTAAAAGGCATCATTTAATTAGAAATTTATTCGATTCACTCTATAACAACAACACTCTGTTTGTCAGATAGGACTGAACGACTTGTACGTATATGTGCCTGATTAACGCATGTTCAAAAAATCAATTGTTTATTCCCTTTAACTCAGTCTCGCCTCGGGCCGCCGTAACGTTCTCTTTCCCTGTAAACTTCAATCATGAATTCCTGAGTTATGCTTACCTCACCTAAAGATGTTCAGATTTCCACATAGTTTTCGTAATGGTTAAGTGCTATAGACCATACTTATAGCAATTAGAGATAATGGTTATGTGATTAGTTCTGACAAATCGCAATCATTCACACTTATGTAGTACCTGAGTAACACAAGAGCTGGAAAATAAATTAAAAACGAAAGTCAAGGGAGAAAGTTTATAAGTGAATTAAGTCAAGTGAATGCAACTGCACTGATTAGACATATTAAGTGAATTTGTGTTATAGCTCAAAGTGCCAAGGGCTTCTAATGAAAATATGAGCATAATGCAAAAGTATGCGTAAAGGCATTTATTTCTGCGATTGCGAAGTGGAATATCTTTTAAGCCAGAATTTAGGTAAATGAAAGGAAAAAGACAAATTTATTTCAAACATAAGACCGCGCTACTTGAAAACAACTTAAAAAACTAAAGCCTACATATATTTCAATTATCTCATTTCAAAAGCAAAACAAAAAAGGAAAAAAAAAGTGTTGCCCTTTCACTTTTTTGAATATAACCGTAGCAACGAAATGTTGAAAGAAATAGTTTCCTTGTGATGCAAAATAAGATGAAGACATTGGTTTTGTGGGATATCTATGTTTTATTATACTACGGACGTAAGTTATGATCAGAACCCTTTTTTTGATTTTGTAAAGTTTTCCATATTGCGCAGATTATTAAATAAAAACTCATGAAAGCACAATGAAAGCCGCACCTATTGCATGAATGAGTCATGTATGAAATAGGAAAAAATAATATTTACCAACTTTGGCGAATAAACCTAAAATAGTAACACAATGCAATTTAAATGCAATTTGCGACGATACCTCATTCCTCATAATTTAATCATATTGTTATATGCAATGCACTTGATTTATGGTAAATTTTATAAAAATATTCAATATTTATGTTTTAACAAAAGCTTAACGTAAAAAACAAGTAAAACCACTATAGTACGTCACGGTTGACCATTGAACACCCTACACCATCCTTCAGATATTCGTATAAAAAGTGTTTGAAAAGAAGGCATTGTATAAGAAGTGGTCGAAAAAGTAGGCCAATGCGAGCCATTTTCAATGAGATTCATCTTTCGTCCAAAGCGCGTCAGTATCAAAAATCCCATCAACATATTTGAAAAATTGTGGCCTGCAGCTTAAACTCAAGAAAACAAAGCGAACGTATTGAGAGACCGATAGATAGGTAGTTAAACGGACAGACAACCTTATATCTACTCAGAAAGTGATTCTGAACAGACTGGTCTTATGTAAGATGAGTCTATCATAAGCAGAGCGTAACAAAATCGTTGCATTTTTCACAACAACTGTGTGTGAATGTCAGCCATCAAGATTGCTTTGCACTGGCTTTTTAAAGGGAAATATACATACACTAAATATTAGTTCAATATGTCGAGAGAGAATCTCGATCATTTCCGAATTTAGTCAGATGCGAATATATAAACAACATTTTGACCTTCTATCTTAAGTTTTATGCACACTCGCACGCGCGAAATATACAAACAATTCAGAATCTTATGCTGGTGAAGAATAACTGTGGCTAATAAGATCTTTAACACAAAAAGGCGGTTACAAAAGGAGAAGACCTATACTAAAACTCATCTTTCGATGGAATTTGCAAAAAGATCGCATTGTGGTGAATGTGGATAATATTGACTGTGAGTTAATAATTATGCATACAAAGAAAATTTCTGTATTTTTCGATAAACTTCAAATTTAATTAACAAATACTTGCCACAAAGCTTAATAATCGAATTATGCACCATCGCTATCTACCATCTTTTACTTGTACATATTATATAATATTTATGTATAATTTACGAAATATCTTTTTGCAAACGTGCAGATAAACCGTTCCATTGATGAGTGCGCAAAGTTTTTAAATTTTTTAACTACAAATTTCAGTACAGCGCTTAAGATATTACACGATTACATTGTCCGCAATGATTAGCGCATTTGGTCATAATTTTGAGGTCAGTTGTTAAAGCCTTAAAACATTGAAACATTAAAATTTGGTAAAAATAGTTTCTATAAAAAGCTACGTACGAGTTGCATTCTAATTCAAAGGAGACCTCTTTTCAGAATAGTGCCGCCTAATGATGACTGCTTGAGTTAGATAACGATCACTAATGTTCTCTCGAACGTGCGTAGCAATTGGAGAGGTACAGACAAAGTTATAGCATATAGGGATTTAAAGTATAACGTCCGGTGTTTGTTGCGTCAGTGCAGTAATGAATATCGAAAAAGGGACCAGGGTTTCGAATCTGGTAAAAATTCTTTTTATGTTGCAGATCATTCACGCGTTAAGCGACTTCACATGGCCATTAGTCCCTATTAAAGAACGTTTTCCTTTATAACATTTTTGTGAGATATGCAAAATTGCCTGTTGCTTTGCATCGTCAAAGAAGAGTTTGAAGTACAAACAGGAAACTGTGGGATACAATCTTTTCTGCAAATATTTTGTTCACAGAAACGGCGCCAACGTAGTCGTTGTCCTATATTTCATGTACTTTGAAAACACTATATTAAGGAAATGTAGATATTTCTCCATGTATACATGTACGCGTTTGCATGTATTTGTATTTAAGTATCCTTATCTAAATCTAGAAAACAATGCGGTAGCAGATAATAGATGAGAAAAGACGAGCAAACATCATAAAACTTGTGAATGAATTTCTCTTCGCTGTCCAAATACGATGCCCGTACATGAGCGCTTGCACTTATATACATATTTATTTATATTTATGTGTGCGCATAGACGCGTGCTCCTGAACGTACTGTGGATGAGTGGAAAGTGTTTATGGGCCAGACATATGTCAACTCCCATAAACAAGTTCTCACACTTCCTCTGCAGCATTTTTAATATCGCGTCTGCATTAATTGCTAAGAAAATCATATGTTCATATGTTCATATATTCATCCACACTCACATATTCTCAATTCGCTGAAGTTTGTGATTGCACTGAGTGATTCACATTTCAAAGTAATACATATTAAGGAATACGCAAGAGAAACATTGTGAAAGAGATTTCATTGAACTTTTGTAAATTTACTTGCGAGAGTAGGGTAAGATTTTTTAAAATGGAAGAAATATATAAATGTATATACCTGTAAGTACAAATGCGTTTATTTGTATAGTCTTAAGAGCGTATCTTTTCTCTTGCTATCACCATAGTCTTCATTTCTCTATTACTTATTTTTAAACCAAATGGTTTTTATAGCCACCATCATAGAAGATAGTACTACTGGATATTGTAGCACCAAATACACACAACAGAGGCCATGTCTCAATCCTTCTCGTTATTCGGTGTGCTCTCCTGCCCTTTCTTGCTATGACGCACCTAAATACTGAGGATTGGCGTATATTCTTAATTGATAGCCAAAAATAATATTTGAAAGCAAGCGTCATCCACCCACATCCAAATTTCCATGATTCAAATATATTTTGCTTTTCTTATTTTGACTTTTTAAAACCAATAAACAAACTGATATGAAATTTTCATAGACGCCGTTTAAGTGGCCTAAAGCTTTCTAAAAACAATGTCGATGTTTTGTTAGGGATGACGTCTCGATGTGACAGACTTAGGACTAATTGACTTACATATTGTCTATGCCAGGTTGAACCACACAAACAAAAAAAGGAATTTTGTAACAGAATACTTTTTGTGCACGTTTTAAGTCCTAAGTACATCATCAGTCTAAGAGTGTGACAACATGACAACACCATTCCAATCAACACCGTTAGCATCAATCCGTAAACTAATGAGATGATATAAAAGGCATCTATTGTAATGAAATCGATTTTTCTCATTGACAGTAGATGTGTTTTATTTTAACAAGGCATTGTTTTTGTCTTTTTTTGCTAGTTTTCCGAAATATCTCGATGGTTTTTATATAGTTTTGAGTGTAATACCTCTTCATAATTAAGACAAAAATATCAGAGATTGGTATACATGAGAAAAAATAGTGCGTTTTTTGAAATCTCTCTCTCTCTCTCTCTCCCTCTCTCTCCCTCTCTCTCTCTCTCTCTGTCTCTCTCTTTCTCTATCTTGGAAGCGTGAATAAATTGTTTTCCTCTTCTGTGTGTCTCACACACAAGTCTTTTCTCCAACGACCAGTTTACTCTATCGGTAAAGAAACACTAAAATTTTTATTAACTTTATAATCACTCGTTACTTTTTGCAATTAGCTGAACATCATTTATGCCATTCTGTAAAGACGGAAACTTGACAATTATGCTAAAATAGCGATGGCTTCCAAAGAAATGCTTTAATAGAATGTTAGAAGGTGATGCAAATAACGCTTTTTAGGATATGAATTTCTAGAATTCAAGACATAATTGTCTTTGATTTGAGCGGTCAAATGTAATGAAAAGCAACAAAATCAGGAGAAGCGCTATTCAAGAGCAGGTCAGTAAAAGCATAACGCTTGCCGATCGTGCACACATCTGCCGTCTTCTTCTTTTTGACTACCATCCTGTAACCCATATAGTCGGCATTCATTTCGCGGTTGGTCATAATAAAGAAAGAAGAAAAAATGGCTTTCACCTTAAGCACCGAACACTTAGGAAATGAAAAGATTTACACCATTTTCATAGAATGCGTATGTACTCATCCTCTCTTCTAGGTGAGCACCATCGTGCGATTCTAAGTAAAAAGTTTGAAACTCAAAACCATTCTTGCCCAGTCGTAGAAACTGTATCTCAGTTAAATCCTTGAAACTTTCTGCTCCTTTCATGCTGCCTCTTGTTATTATACAAGCATTTATGATAAAAGGTTGATTGTTCCACCATTTCGAATGCAAGTTCGGAATTATTAGATTTTTAAATATTAAAATTATCACATCCTTAATTATTAGTGACGAGAATAAAAACTGAAGTTTATACTGCGAACGCGTAAAGTTCATTGACACTCTGGTATTCAACGGCTTGAAAGGCGTACATGTGCTCGGAATTGTTTGTCAATTTTGTGCTGACTGTGTCATAATATTCACATAACCTTGGACTTATGTTATATATCGCATCCCCTCAAAAATTCATGCTCACAATATTGGTCGATTTTTAGTGAAAGCGTCAGTAGATAGACGCAAACAAGAAAAATAGTTTATTGCTTCCATTTCTTGCTCGTATATGTAAACATACGTACAAATGAAGGGCGATTGCATAGAGCATAACAAACCTGAAAAACCTTACGGTCAAAGCACAAGCATTCACTTTATTAATAAATCAAAATTTCTACATTTGCTTGCTTCGTACGATAAGCAATCGATGCAATTGATATAAATTCATAATATGTTGGACTCAGATTAAACATTTTACTTGTACAAAATCAAATCTAAATAGAGTTGAGTAAGCTTCTTATGCAAGCTACGTTACATTCTCTCAGTATTCACTTTAATTATTAATGAAAATATTTTGTCGGCATATCTCCAGTTATCTCCATCTATGTAAATTAGAAAGGGAGATGTTTGCTTTTCTATAAGTTAAGCAAGAATTTCCTGACACAGAAAGATGCTGACAGATTGTAATGCAGTGTAATGGTTTCTATAATAGAAAATAAAGCGATTTCATTTTACAAACTCAAACAACGGCATTGACAAACTGAAGTATTCTTAAATTCGTATACAAGTACACCGTCTTTTTGTGCTGTATGGTGATAGCTTTTTTTTAAATTCTTATTTTCCTCCATTTCAGACTACCACTCCTATATCTCACATAATAGCTCAGGATGAAGTTCGTGGCGTGGTAAGCTTTACTTTATTAAGACACTGACAGCAGGACTAAACATTACTCAAAAGTTGAAAGTTTTGAACCATTCGTATACGGCTTGGGTATCACAAGAATTCCAGTGAAAAATTTACTCAACCGAATTTCCATCCGCCAATTCCTGCAAACAAAAGAAATCGACATGTCTTCGAAGCGACGAAAGTCTTTTGTTAACGTGATCAGAGATGCTCTTTTTGGGGTGACACGGCGACGTTCAGAGAGAAGTAAGAAAAGGAAAGAAAAAGCGATGTAAGTTGGGTCATATGTGACGGTAATGCCCGACAAAGATCATGGGCGAAGATGAATGAAACTCCACAAACTGCCAAAAAGTCAATGTTGACGTCAACTAAGGTGGTGCTTTGCGTTTGAAGCATCATAAATTACTCCAAAGAAACAAATGATAACAATCCCTACTGCCAACAACAACTAGTGCTATTGAAGAGCACAACTGAAAAAAGCGTCTACAATTGGCCTACAAATTAGACATTGTTTTCTATCAGTACAAAGCCAGACATCGGTGGAGTTTTGATAAAAGTTTAGAGATCTTGGCTTGAAAGTTTTGATGTACATACCGTATAGCTCGAACCTCCGTTCAGTTTATTTACTTATACACGATATAAATTCGACTAAAAATTACAATATTTGATACTAATTTAAAAATATTAGATTAACACGTTAACGCTGGCGCGCACCACCTGTGGTTGACAGGAAATAGAAATAGCGAAATAAAAAGAACGAATAATTGCTAACTGCGACCTGAACTAATCAGAAACAAACATGGTACGACGCCTAAAATAATATTTCGCCTAACTCTGTAAATTATTTCATTACTACATACATGTTAAGGTTGGTGCAGCATATATGTGAGATGTTTTCCTGCGAACAATACAATGAATAGTTAGCAATATTGTCATAACTAAATTTTATATGAATGTTTAGCTTATTATAATAATGATTGTTATTGTTGTTTTTTTACTATTATTACATTAAAATTAGTTAATTTTTAAATTCATATGTTGACTAAAAATAAAGCGCTCGTAACGAGCATTTATTCTAAATAGAGACAAATAAATAAATAAATAAATATTGTGTTGCTCAATAATGTGCGTTAATCCTAAATCGTCCGATGAGTTAAGAGGTCAAAAATTTCAAAGAATAGGTTGCCTATTTGGTCGTTATGGCTTAGGAAATGGTAAGCGACATTCTAATTTCCCGATAGTTGGCGCATAGGCCAAGTAATGTTTCATGACACCTCACCAGAAATATTCAAATTGATCTCTCTGCTGCGTCTACTTATCCGCTAGGAAGTTTATGCATAAAAGTAATGCCCAGAGGAGATGACGATAATATCATAATAAAGTTTGTTTAAAATATGAAAAAACAGTATTTGAATTCTGCTGGAAAAGTGCCACAAAATTTCTCCTTTATCGAATATGTGCACCTGACAAAGATAAATGAAGAAATGTATAACATATGAAATCCATGCATCGCATAGTCATATATATACTCTGTGCATGTAAATATTTACATTTTGCTGACATTCGCATCCACGTAAGCTAGGAAGTAAAGAAAAACAAATGTTATGGAGTGTATGGAGCATATAAAGACACCTTAAATATGCATATGCTATCATTGTTCGGGCCGTGTATCATGTATCGAACCGTTTTGACTAGAGGTTCCTTGAATAAAACTATTGTAAAGTCCTATCCGAAGAAACAAACGTTTTTTTCGTCTCTCCGCGCCTTGTGGCTTGGCTACATAATCAGCTCAATTGGCCCGCAGTTGGAGTAACGTAAAACATGCACATGTGTTACCAGAGTCATAAGCCAGTTTTTGTCATTTTAAGCAGTCGAACTTATTCCCTTCGTCCTTCTTCGCATCTAAGTAAAAACGGTTTACTTTCACCTTATATGACCTTTGTGAATATATCGGTTCATTGAAAAATCGTCAACGCAATCTTCAGAGATCTATCAGAAAGACGCGTTGCTAATTATATTATTCGGATCGCCAAATATACTGAATGTGGGACGAATTTATTACAGAGATCGTACCGTAACATAGGACATGTAATGGAGGAATATTTGACTTACAACGGGCGGCCGTACGTTTCTTCAATGCTTCTTAGTTTCAATGTTTTTTCCTGTTTAAGTTTGTAAAATCAGCATTAAGCCCAAAGCCTCTGAAAGCTTTGCGATTTTATGACGAAAACAGCTGATCAGATGATGAGTAAGATCTGTGATAAGAAAAGTAATTTCTCGGAATTTGGATCTTGTTTTGGGCCCATCTTCATGAAAAGTACGCCTTCATATGGAAACAACAAAGTATTTCATTAAGAAAATAAATTAAAAACTATATTAGACAAAGTGATGTTGATCCCAATGTCTTCACTTCTCTTTAGGTAGGACAAATGTTTTCATAGGTCATAGACAATTTTCACGAAATTTTCTTTTGAAGCAACTTTGATAGAAGACAGCCTCCCTACATCGATTTTTATTCAAGAGCATAGTAGTAGACGTAGTGCTTCCCAATATGAAAATGCAGAGCTACAAACCGTAGTGATAAAGAACAAAACTAAAGGCTTTCGGTATGAAAGAATTCCAAGTTTAATGCGCGAATAATTTCAATAATATTTTATTACACGTAACATTATTAAACCACTTTGCACTGTAGTGTTAAATATAGTGTTAAAGCAATAAAAACAAAAATAATAATAATTTGAACAAATATTTCAAATTTATTTTATTCTCTTAGATTATTTATTAAGTTATGTAAATAATTCGATGAAATGAATTGTTTACAAAAATCCATTGCGTTAACGTTTATAACAAAATAAACGTGAAATTTGAATTTCTGATTAGCGTAAATATAAACAACAAATAATGAAATTTAAATAAGTTGAAATCACATGAAGACTTTCGCTCTTTGGCAATATATTTTATATTGCCGACGGACGCCATGTTTTTTCCGATGTAATAGGAAGAAGTAGATCTTAGTTAAAAGGGCTGATTTGAAATCCGTAAGAGCGGAAATTCCATTAACGAAAATGAGAACTGTTCGCTCTGGTTCGATCGATTACTTAAAAACCCCCTTTAAACTTCACTAAAGTCATTACGGGATAGAAGACGTAGTCCGATGTCAAGAATAATCCCAAGACATTCTATGAAATCAACAAAAGCAATTAGCTTAACATTATATAAGGGAGGTAACCAAAATGACAACTTTTTGCGAATATTTATGCCCAACGACCCATAAGGTGGTCTTCATTAAATAGTCAACCGTGATTTAATACGTGACAGGCATTCGTTGAGTGTCTTCTTGAAGGTTACCATAAATTAAGACTCACAAGCAAAGAGAACACATAATGTACATCAAATTACGTTCATACAAAACCTTTTGAGAGGTTTGATGAATAAATCAACTTTTTGTCTTATTTAACACGTAATTATACACCAATATTATTGTAGACTTGTAAAATGAATTTTGAGCTGTATATTCGCTTCGCAGAGAATGCAAACAAGTAAGAAAATTATATTCGGTCGAGAGCGAATCTTTTATACATATTTTTACCCTTATCCTAAAAAAGAAGAAAAAAGTAAACGTTCAACATTTTCATGCTCTAAAATGTGGAGCGGACTCGGTTGAGTTTTTATATTTTTAAAATAAAAGTTTTCATTGTATAGGCGTGAAGGCGCTGTGGGCGCGTCCTTAGAAAACTATAAGTCGTTTTCAAATTTTTTTGCAAATTTGTAGGTGATATCTTCATTTTCGATAACGAGAGAATGTGTACCACAAATACTACAGAGTTGTGAAGATAGACAGGTGGGCAGGCGAACAAGCGAACATGTTTACGTGGATTGAAAATTTGAAGCTGGCCAACTATTTATACACTTTATGGGCTTTGTTTGTTAAATTTTGATACACTATACTGGGTACGTGTCGTCAATTTTTTCTATTTGTATGCAGATGCTACAGCATCGCCCATACAATATGCGTGCAAATGCTTGTACATTTACCTGCTGTGGTTCACATGTAGTCGAAGTAAATGGCTTCATCTTTGCGGGCAGGAGAATATTTACAACAGACATCACACAGATGAACAGACGTCCAGACGGCCAGACGGAAAGCCCGTGTATGCTTAAGTCGATTCAGAATTTGATGCTGATCAAGAATACATTGTACATTGTGGGGAATCTGAAGAGTCCTTTCGGGCGTTGCAAACGTTTTGACAAAATGATTTATATCCCTCGTCCTTCGATGATAGATATGAAAACACAATTAGTGCCACTCGCTGTGCTTGCCGTTATTTTTATCACAAAAGCCCATTTAATGCACGACCATCACTGAGTATTTTTTGAGATAAATAAATGAATGTAAACCAGTATCGTCCACATAAACGAAAGATTTTCTCTTAGACCACTGAATCTGAAAATCTCTTAATACCGCAAAAGAAAATTATATTCGGCTGTGGGCGAATCTGTCATAACCCCCCACCTTTTTTTTAAAGAAACCAAATAGAAAAAACGGAAAAATTAAGTTTCGAAAAGAGTCTATATCTTAATATATATCCATATCTATATCTGAAACTAAAAGAATCTACAATGTTAGGTGAGCGTGTCCGATTAGTTCCATGCAAAAACGCATTATATTTATTGTAGTTTAGGGGTAAAGAGCGAAGAGAACTCAATCTTTTTTGAATTTGAAAAAGCAGATTCCCTCTGCTTATGTTGCATGCAAAAACTACTGCTGTTTTCCCACAAATGTGAAGTTGAGCGAAGCCTTACCGTTTTTGAGATCAGAAGAATGCTTATCGTGCGCGAATAAACATGATCAAACTAGTGATCACGATTCAATACTGATGAAAAACATATGAACACCTTACAAGGTTTCTGAAGCTTTTGAATCTTCACTTGCCACGTAAACCAAGAGTCATTTAAGGACATTTGAGAAAAGCTGAACAAGATAATTTAACCATTCTCGAGAAAAATTTGGATGACAGTTTCTCGGAAATATATTCGTGGGATCGAAAGCTGTAGGCGAAAGTAGGAAAAAATTTTTGGTATTTGTTCGGAATTATCAGAGTTCTTGCTCAAGTTGAGGACGTGCACATTCACATTATCATCAATCAATCAAGGAATATCTTTACATAATTTCAGATACCTATTTTTATTTCGGTGACTCTACAAGGATTATGGGCCTAATTGGCCCGTTTAAAGTGTTAAAGAAGTCGCGTACCTCTAGACCAATTATGAACCGATTGACGCTCAAGAAAGTTGATTGGATGTTTTCCTTAGTTACTCGTAATCATAATCTTTAGTTTTTATATTATACTTTAGGGCATAGGTTGATCTTTTAAGCGTAAAACATACCATTCAACGAATTTGGAGGGTAGCATACGGCCGTAGAATGAATGAATATTGGCGAATGCAAACAGGCTTTAGATAGTGCGAACTTGCAAACGAAATTTGTGAAAAATTCATGACATTCCCATAATTAGTTAATAAGTTACAAAACGCTCCAGTGATGCTGCACACGAAATTCAAATTTTTCCATTGTCTTACATCTTTTACTGTCCTTGCTTGGCATGACTCGCGTGTAACGTTGAAAAATTGTAAAATTGTACCGTTCTTTTTTAAATGAGTCGAATCATAAATATTTTCCTCAATACATACTAAGCCTTCTACTCTTTCTATAAATATTCGTTGCATCCCTTCGAAGTAACCATATTTTGCACTTTGTCATCTTTCTTTCTTTAAGAAACTTCTACGACTTCTTGTTTCCATCCTAAAAGTTTGCCTTTATCTTGTTTACAACTAAAAGAGTAATTACGACTTTAGGTCCTTTAAAAAATTCTTAAGAGTTCAAATTCAGCCATGTGCCAAAAAGGATAATTGCGGAATGGGTGCAAGCTGTGCCTCGCATGATTGTAAACAAACCGATAAGTTCAACGTGGGCTCATCGCCTGGTCGTAGGTAAACAAAACGTATTATTTGTCTCCCAGCAACACTACTCCTATTCGGTACTTCAGTGTTTGGATTGTTTATTAAAAATATCACTGTTGACGAGTCACTCCGGTTGCTAGACTCAATGTACATCAACTTTTTGCAAATTCAAGCTACCAACTATTGTATATCTTCCACATATTTAGCCACTTCGTGTTGTTGCTTTGGTGGTTTGCACAATCATGTAGTTAAAAAGCGCTTTTTGGTAAATGAATTTCAAAGAACCTTCATAAAGTGAAATGCCAATTAGAAAAATTAAACTCTTGCTTAATTCCACTGAGGCAAAAGACTCAATGGGTTCTTGCAAGAGTTCTTATAAAAAAAGAACTAAGCAAGTGTGTTAAAGGAAATAAGACAAGAGCAAGTTCGCCGGAAGTTTGCATTTTTTGTATTTTTTATTTTCTTACCTTTTGTTGCTAAATCTTTACGCGAATAAAACACAGAAAAACAAAACACTTCTCCCGAAAGGATGCTCTTAAGGTAAATCTGTTTATTACTTTCATTTAGCTGCGCAATTATACTTTTAACCGTCTGAGCCAAAGATATGTTAAGTTTGTGCGGATGCATGTGGCATCTCGTATGAGATAGACTCACATTTTGTTTGGCTGGTCGATTCAGAATTATTCTCTGAATGAAAGAACTCAAGGTTATACTTTCATTTAGAGATCGATTTAAACTGATCTGTCCGCCTGTCCTTCTGATGTCGGTACATAAATTCTTGCATTATTGTATAGACCGCACGTTTTAAGATATTTCAATGAAATTCGTGGCTCCAATGACAAACCCTTTTTTGAAAATGTGTCCGATCAGACTACTTTTGCGGGCACGTCCATTAGACGTTAGATATTAAAATTTTTATGCCACGTTATGTGCTTTGGCACACCAACATACTGAATGCTTTGGCAACGATGGAACGCCTTTTGGAGCCTCTTCCATGTAATCATTTTCATTAAAAATAAGGCTCCAACGAGCACATCGCGAGCGACGATGGGTTATGGATGCGAAAATGAATTGCCAGTCTTTCGGAATAAAGTCGAAAACTAATCATTATAACTTGCATTGTATTACAGAGTATATTGAGTCGGTTATATCGATCAATTAAGAATTAAAAGTCGATCTAAGCTTACGTCCACCTGTCTGTCTGCAGCATTTCCAAGTAATTTACATTGAGCGAACAGGTTTCAATTATTGGCACATTTTGATAAAACGTGACACACCAACGTGGCTCGGCCGAGGCACGACCGCTTTTAAAAGTGGTTCGACTTGGATCACGTTTTCGACCACTTCCCATATAGCGCTTTACTTTGAAAAATCCTTCTATGAATAATTGCATTAAGCGACATGTTGTAGGGTATCTAAAGAAGGGCCGTGACTGACTTTAAAGTTTTTACTGCTGAATTATAAAATTTCATATTAACTAATCCAGTATTCTCTCCAAAAGAAATTGACGCATATTAGGAGTTAATTATCCTACACTTCAGGACTCTTTTAAAGTACTTTGTGACTAAATTAGTCCAGAATTATTTATTTTTATTAAATCTATTAAAACTTCCTCTTTCCCCCATTATATAAACTAAATGCTCCGAAAACTGTGCTTTGTTAAAAGCTAACGTAGCAGCTGCGCAGATCCGTTCCAAAATTCAAATTGCATGCATATGCTGCACCGTGATTGCCTGCTTTAGGTTGCTCAGATATGCGGTCAAGGCTTCTCTAACGTAATGTGGAATGATCCTGTTATTAACGCAATCATCTTTGTTGAAAACTAAGAGTCACAAAAGCACATCCGTGCTTTTGATGTGACGAAAAGTTACTATTCATGAATTTTTCAATTTTTGTCATGTAAATGCACGAAATTGTAGCAAAAAAATAAATGTTTGCTGAAAGTTCATTAAAACTTTGCAATTAACAGATGGATTTTTTTCGAAAGTGTAACTAATGGTTAGACAAAGTTTTACTGCTGTTGATTATGTAAATACATAATCAACACATTTACAATCGAATGTTTTTTATTTAATGACAAGATGACTTAAAATAAATGTGAAATTGATGCTTGCTTTCCGCCTGCGTTTGTGTATTTTCGAACCCGCCCTAATAGCTGTGCTTTATTCCGCGAATAGTATACATACACCTTACAAAGGACACATATTCTTGCGTACAGTTTCGAAAAAATAATCTATACTTTCCATGATTTTATGGTATTGTCCAGGACTATGAGGAATTCTCACCAATTTGCATCACAAAATTTTTAAGGCAACGGAAATTTGATTTTAAATTTATAAAACGTTTTTTATACGCTACCTTTTTTATATCCTACCCCTGCCCATCACAAACCTATATATGTTCCTGATCAACTTCGAATTCTAAAACGGGTTAAGGATGTCTGTCTGCCCATCTATGTAACGTCCACCTGGTCATAAAAATCAAGCGATCAACTCGATATTTGGCGGAAACACCGGAAGATTTTGCACTCAGTCTGTAATTAAAAATAGACCTAATTGGTCAAAGGGCACGCTTGAAGTACTACGTAAAGCGAAGACACGTCTACCTTTCAAAAGAAATGAAAGAAAAGAAATTCCTTTTTTGCTTTTTGAACTTATGTGCTATGGGCAATGCTGTAATACTTCTACATAAATGAAATAAATTGGCCACGCCTATTCTATTTGATAGTGTGTCATAATTTCATTTTTTTTCCAAAATCTTCACAACGCACAGAAGTGAACTTGAAAAATCCCATAAATTATATAAATTCTTGGCCAGTTTCAAATTCGGAATACACCTAAGCACGCTCGTCCGTTCATCTATCCGTCCATCTCTCCGTCTGCGCATCTTTGTAGTAGTTGTCGCAAATCTTCTTCCGTTCGCTACAATGAAGATATCGTCTACAAATTTGCGAAAGAATTTAAAAATGACCAAAGCTTTTCAAAGAACACGTCTGCAATGTGAACGTCTATCTAGGGTGCAACACATTCACCATATAAATTTTTACTTTAATTGTGAAAAAGTTTGCCGCATCCATCCGAAATTAAAGAGAATGACAAACTACTTCTTCATTGTCTTGCAGGCTAACGGGAATAGGTATAAAAGATTCGGTCACGATCGAATATAATTTCCTTACCTGCTTCTTTAAAATCTCCCAAGTTGGATAGTTCTGCCTAAACAATCATAAAAATAGCCAAAGAGAAAAATAAAGAATTCGATGCGCATACGGTTGTTGTCTTCGCGTTCTTAATATTTCATTAGTATTTTATGCTACTTGTGTGTACACATTGGTGGCTAGGAACTTCGCCTTTTCTGACGACGTTTTCATCGTCATAGTGAATTGAGCAAATTGAAACTGTGTTATATAAGTTTAACCACTTAACTGTGTATGACAAGTATATACGTCATAATCCATCCACCATTGCAGAGCATTTGAAAAAGACTTAAACTCTTTAAGGAACACTTTTACAACACGCTCACACGCCCTTATAAGAAAAGTTGTGAACACAGTTGAAACTGTAAACGTCAATGTATGCAAAAGGAACATGAAAAGTTTTCAAAGGTTTGCGAAACGAAAACTTATGTGCTTTTTTCTTTATATTTCTTCACTCAAACGTATTTAGTTTTCTTAGATAAAGAGTTCGGTTATATATATATATATATAAGTCACATATATAAGTCAGTCATTTTCGTAATTGTTCTGTCTTCTTGTTTTTGTTTCTTGCGATAAGTCAAATGCTAACCTTATGAAATTTTCTCGTGTAGAAATTAGCTGAAGAGATAAGAGCCGTTTAAATAACAACAGTAACTCAACTACTACCTCGGCTGCAGCCATATAAGAATAACCGACTAATCTAGAATATATATTTATATCGTTTCCACTGAATGCGCAACCGTTCATACAATAATTTGGTGCTTTATTATATGGGTGATTATTAGAGTGAACGCGAAGATACGGAGGTCTAGTCTATCAACCGATCTTACCGTTCGTTTTAGGACTTTTTAATGGTGGGCATTAAATTTATAGAAAAAGGAAACTAGGCAACTACGTACAGAACTAACAATAACAACAGGGATACGTTTCCCGCGACTGAGATGGCAATAATGATAGCTACAATCAATTGCTCGCTGGCCTCGTTTATGGTTAACGCTTGTTGTCGGCTCAAAACTGTAGCCTGTTTGAGTTTATTAGCTGTAAACCTCTTTTCGGTTATTTTAATACGACTGGAAAAATCGCGGTCTAAAAAATTCTATTTCAGAGAGAAGCGCACCGCAATTGGATGGCATTAATAACATGGTTTTGGAGAAATCTGCAACGATAGTAATTTACGTTTAACTTGCGCTGCAAAATGCTTGTTTTAGGTCTTGTTATTTTCCAAAAATTTGGAATTGTTCTGGTTCCAGTTAGGACTTTTCAGATACAGAACGATGGTTCGACAAATGATATTAAAAATTGCCTTATATTCGTTAGTCTCTTGTGAAGGTCATAATTTTAAAAAGCAGCCGACCTTCTTTACTTTTGTTTTACAAGCATAATTTGTAATTGTCAAGTGCATAAGTATGAAACGTTGATTTGAGAAACAAATGGCATACCCATGCAATATGCAGTCAAAAAATTGGATATATGTGACAGTTCGTTACGCCATCAACAAGTGTCAAGCGCACATAAATGATAAATTGAAAATGTATTTGCATAATATTGTGTTGCTGTCAATATGCCAAAATTTGCGCCAAATAAAGAGCGCACATGTATAGCGTTTTTTTGCACCCGACAGATACACAAGAAAAGTCGTTCTAGCAAGGCATAGTTAACGGGGATGGAAAGTGGATTTATTTTCAGTATCCCAAATGCAAAAAATCATTCGTATATTCACACGCATCGGTGCGTCGACCGGAAGATAAACGCACGTTGGCAGAAGGGCATATGGACAGATGCTTGATGAATGTTTCCCGGCGAAAGGGCATTTATAAATTGGTCAAAAGATAAAAAAAGTGAGTAACTAGCGAAGAAGCGTAATTCGAATGAAACACTTTTTCTCGTTTTTCTGATTTCAGTGTTTTTTTTTTTTCTTTTTTGAGAAAAGTTACATTTTTGTTATTATCCACCGACCTGACGGGCTGGAAATCTAAGAAAAGTTAACCAAGACTTGCGTCGCTCCTAAAGAGATGATCGGATATACTAAACAACTCAGTTGAGACAATCGGATTTGGCGGTAAAAACACAAAACTAACAAAGAGTTATTTGCTATAAGACAATTTCCGTTTTCTTAACTGACAATAAGATATAATTTTTTAATATTTTAAATCGAACGTGAACAACAAAAATCAACCACCGAAACCTGTAGCAAATGAATTAAGTATTCATAAAGGGATCACGTAGCTACAATTTATGTGACTATTTTGAAAAAACAGGAATGCAGCGAATACTTTGCGTTTGAACAATCAAAGTTGAATTTAAAACAACTGGCTGTTTGATTAATCCTTCTCGTTGCAATGTTATTCGTCAATATAGAGATTGCTTAAGCGCTAGCAGTGGCGTAAATCTCACAAGCATCCGTCTGTCTCTTTAAAGTGTTTTCGCAACTAATTCACATTTAACATCTACAGTAAATACCACTATTCGCGTAGATTCGTACGTTCAGGGCAACAAACCTAAAGCAGTAATGTTCTCAAATGTTGTCAGTTCATCCTTAAGATTCCTTCCACCGACTTGATTTCTCTTGTTGACGATTAATTTAAGCTTATTTTGTTATTTCTCGCAGTTGAAAAAGAATGGTATCCTACTGTGTAAGTAAACAGTGTAGCTAATACCTAAGTGTAACATTTTCTTCAACTTTCGCATTAATTCCTAATGGAAATCTTAAAACTAACAACTGCGGACTTTAAATGATTTACTGCTTAGTAGAATTTGTTCTCCATAAACATTTATACCATAAATGAATGTTGCAAAAGTTAAAGCAAAAAGCTGAAATTTGACGCGTATACATTTTGATTGATTATGAAGGCAAGAAGCAGAAATGAAAGTTTTCGTTACTTTCGTCAATATTTTGCTTTGAGAGTTTTTTCAAAATGACACGTAGTCAGAGCCATCCATCAGCTCGATACAAAATGATCTCGTTCCATCATTATACTCTACACCACTTGTGGTGTATTAAATTTATACGGAGGTATGTAACACCTAGAAATACCTAAGATAGACCTAACTTTTTTTATATCGATCAATTTAACAGGCAGTTTCAGCTTTGCTTCTTAGCCCGTATAAGCGCTCCCACGTAAAAGTTTCAATTCCGGTGTTTTATCATGGATATAAATGAAGAACAGTTCTAGGCGATGGGGGATTGGCCGTCTTTTCACTTGTTGTAATATAATCTTACTTGTAAGTCCAATAGATTTATACACTAAAGAAATTTCTGTTGTCTCCTATACTTTCGTTTTAGTATTTCCCTTTCTTTTACATACTTTATAGAGGTTTAAGGTATATTTTGGATCATCTCAAATCAGTGAATAAGGTGCCTAGGTATAAACTGCGCCACAAGCAAAAAGCTTTTGTTTTCGTCATAATTTCCGTCGACTAGATTGAAAAAGATAGAATGATAGAATATTGCGCGTAAATATTGGATCAACCTAAAAAAAAAAAAAAAAAAGAAGCGGGCGCATTTGGCCAAAGATAATATTCCCTTTCATCACGATAACGGATCAGCTTCTTTAAGAGACGCCGCGAAGGCCAGCCTGCACTAATAGAAATTGGAATTTCCCCCGCATTTAGCGTGCTTGCCAAATTTCGCCAACAGCACCTCTTATCCGCTTAAAAAGCCACAAAAAGTGTCAGTCTAATGTGTGTTCCGCTTCGAATAAAGAATCCAATGGTAAATAGTAACCATGCTCGACAAAATCAATTTTCTTTAAGGAATAAGAAATTTTAAAGAGTTGTTGGGTACGATGCGACGAGTTACAGAAGTATTACATAGAAATATAAGATCTATTTTTTTTTTGGAACGTCGTATTTTCCTTATTAGGAAACTAACTACTTGCTTACTAGGAACTACCAGACATAGAGCCTTACTTATAGACTCTCGTGTGGTCTGGTGGTTCCTTGCATTCGCATTCGATTTTAACTGATATTTAACTGAATCTGATGGACATATGGACAATATTTAACTGAATCTAATTTAATTAAACATTGGCATATGGATGTACCCGTAGTGGGCGTTTTTGTATATGTGCCCTTTTTCTCCTGTAATCTGCAATAACTACATGCCTGCAACGACTGCAAATGAATAAATTGCAAAAAAAAAGTGTTCGATGCAAAGTTTGGTAAACGTAAACGCCACTCTTGCTACTTATACTTGCCAGCTTAAAGTGGTTAGTTTTCAACAAAACTCGTTTGAAAATAAATACAAATGTCGTACTTGTTTGCTTGTTGTACCTTTTAGCTTACACTTCACGAATGGCGTTTACTCTGGCTTTCAATAGCGACTTTAATGTTATGTAATTATGGAAGAAAATTTATAAACTGTTACCTCTTTAGGCTGCATTCATTTACAATAAATTTGTAGATAAACGACATTCACCTACCCTAGCATTTTAAATGTATAAGTGTTTCGTGTCCACAATATGTGCATGAAGAGACATCAATGCAAGCGTCATGTTTGTTTTGCTTAACAAGTTTGCCACTCTGGCAGCGTTAGTTGGAGCAAACATTTAACAAAATACTCTCATCTTATGCTTACCTTGTAAAATGTGTTAAAGAACAAAATAGAAAAATTAAAAGTTTTGTACTTGAGATTAAATTTTTAAAACACATTTACATTTAATATCAGAACCATTTTCTTTTTACAGGCATCACTCAAGGATGAGAAGTATATTCAGAAGAAGAAAGTCTCTAAAATTGCAAAAATTGCATACATTCTTGATCAGCATCATATTGTAAATTGACTTAAGCGTGTCCATCTGTCATGCCCTGTTTTCTGCCCGGTTGCCTGTATAATGTCTGTGGTAAACATCCCGCTGGTCCAAATCTCACACAAAAGTAGAAAGTTCTGGAGCCAATCGACTAAAAGACATAATAAATAAGAATTTAGTTTTTTGACCACAACAGATACAACAATAAAAATTTCATTATCTGCCGCAACGTTTGGAGCACTCGTTGACCAGTATCCAATGGTGATGGGTATAGAAGATGTTATCGCGGCTGAATGTAATTTTCGTACTTGTTATTATTTTTCATGTATGAAGTTCTTCTTCTTCTTCTACATTTCATACATTTGGTAAAGGTGTGAGTCTACTTATTTGTTTATGTGTTGACACATGAAACTCATCTAAAGTTAATTGACAAACATTTTGAACCACAACGGTTGTGGCATTTTCTTCGACTTTGTTGCGACTTTTTGTTGCATCGCATGTAACGGGCACCCATGTCACGCAATTTAGGCAAAAAATAGATAATTCGAATGGAAACATTAAAAAAAAGCTTTTGATGAAATTGCAGATATAAATGGACAAACAAAAGTGAATCATGATGAACGCAATTGGAACTAAAGTTTGATGCGATTATTTTGATTATCTGCAAGGCCATCCGCAAACGAGTACGAAAGTTATATTCAGCTGTGACCAACTCTTGTGTATCACCCACCTTTACAAAAAAAATTGAGTGGGCGTGGATGGAGTTTTCTATTTTTCCTAGAACATAATTGAACATTTTCATTGTGTAGTCGCAAAAATGGACCTGTCGGCTTCAAATTTTGAGAGTCGCAAGTTGGACGCATTGGCTCATTAGTGTTTTTGGAATTATGCCAAATTGCTTTTGAAACGAAAGAAGCGTGTACAGCAATACCTTTGGGTTTTCTCAGAGACAATCCATTAATATTTGCGTTTCACCTTAATATGTCCGCAAGAATAGCCTTTAAGCCTTTTTGTAGTATAAGATTCGATGACTTGCTAGTGGGGGAAATATTACCGCAAACGGTGCGAGCACTGAATTTTTATTCTTTGTCCAAAAAGAAACGATCCTAACACTTTTATCGAGTAAGTGAAGAAGAGAAAATCAAGTAATAAGTAGCCAGCTTTAACCTTGCACTAGGAAGTCTTCTGGCGACTGGTGGGCTCAATAAATTGAAATACAATCGAAAATTTTGTTTCTTAAAACCGTTAGATGTGGCTATAAGATTCTTATGAAATGTATTGCTTAATACTATTATAGCCTGCAGAACTTGCAATGCAAGAATATATTAAGTTTGTTGGGATGTAAGCGAAATCTAGAAGAACTTGAGATAGCCTACGCCCTTATTATACCTATCGATTCAGGGTCACCCTGTGCATGCTCTCCTTCCATCTTCTTCTATAATCGTATGCTACGTTCATACGTTGACCATTATAATGTTGAGTTATTTTCTATGTTTTCTATTCGAGTCCATTGACTTAAACATACTTGCTTTTAAGCCATTCACCCATTGTGACGGTTACGTGTGACATTCATATTAGAAAACATTTGCGCATGATTTGAAATATTTGGCGATTATTGAGTAAGGGAAATATACACAAACATACAATGATATGACATGAATACAAATCTTTTTTCTTCCTCACATGCAACGCACGATAGCATAAGACACGTTCAAATACGTGTCAGCTTTGTCAGACCATAATTCCACATCCAGGAGAAGGATTATGCGAAAAGGAAACTAAATGCATATCCACTATAATCAAATGAATCAAAAAGATTTTTTAAACTAATACTTATTTTCACTGCACAAAGACGACTTTAATATAAACTAATTTACCACTAATGTCGTTCCCGGAGTAATGAATGCATTTATAAACTTCATTACGCATGCAATCTGCTTTAATATTAAACATTAAAGTATTTTTAGTATTATAAGATATATTCAAATACTCTTAAGAGATTTTCTAAAGAGCCGGTTTCCTTAAAAGTAATGTAAGTCTGCTTTCCGCGAATGCATAATTTTTAGTTCAAAAATGCTAAATCCATTTGAGGTCCTAAAAATCAGAAATTTCATTATTCAATATCTTATGCAAACGAAAAAAAAAATCGTATAATATTTGTTGACTTTAAGTAGAGATTCAGGTAAAAAAATAAACCTGATACTACATTTAATTTAACTTCTGATTTGCATTAATTTTCACGCAGATTGTAAATTAACTTTTGGTAGGAATAATTGAAAGATTTTAACAGACGACGATGGTAACCATGTTATTTCGGTGTCTGTTCTGCCGTTTATTGAAATTAATTTTCAAAAGCGGACAATTCACGTTGCTAGCGTCTTTTGAGTCCAGCCCGGGATAAAGTTTATTTTTGTTTTTTTAAAATCCGCCGAAAATCTGGAGTGTCGTTATTCTTCTAAAAGAACCCATATGGTGTGTGCATGGGTGGTGGGGAGGGGATATGAAACACATTCTTGGCGATGGTTTCTAAACATCGGAAGCAAATTAGTTTATCAGACTTACACGGCCAATTTTAATTTTTCTTCAACCATAGACACACTTCGTGGGAAAGAGTGACAGTAATTTTTCATTTCTATTCTTTATGTTATCAGTTTCTACAATTACATTATTCAGTTCTCAACGACGCTTAATATATTTTAAAGAAGACGTGTAAGTCAACGTGGAGACAACCTACCGTTTAACAAAGACACTGGAACGTCATGCTGGGTGGGCAAACTTCATGCCGGTATATTATAATATTATGTACTTTCATATTTACACACAAGAGCGTCTACATACATTATTTACATAATATAATAATGATTATATCCAATTAATTGCTTTCGTTCCAACAGTTCATTAATAAATGTATGTTACTGTAAATGAATGTTGAAAACGACGAAATTGAGATTAATGTTATTTATCCGTTAGGAACATGCGACAACATGCATATACATACGTACGTTACAGTAGATTATAAAAGCTTTTACATATTAGGCGCTTGTATGTATTTTGATCATTTTTCACTTGAAAAAAGTATTTATGAAGAAAAACTGGCGATATCGTGTCGAAGAAAGAAGATTGGCTTTGCAGCGATCGAATGATCGACTCATTTTCGCACTTGTTAAGCATTTCGAAACCGCAAGCCATCCAAGCCATGCTGTATCGATCTAAAGTAGTAATCAGAAGGCGCCATGTCCGGTGAGCACGCTGGGTGTAATGATAGAGCTGCGATAATGTATTCTTGAAAAATTTGCAACGTGTGACCGTGTTTTGATGCAAAATTTTTTTTGCAACAATACAGTGTTCAATTTGTTCAATTGACGTCGGTACACATTTGCAGTATTAATTTTATTCGGTTTTAGCAGCCCGTAACAGCCCACACCTTGCTGATGTCACCATATGCACAAGAAAACTTTGTGGCCATAAATATTCCACTTCGACTTTCTTGGACTAACCTATGACTTTAGCGATTGGTATTGTCGTAGTAGATTCACTTTTCATCCCGTCTCAATACGCCACAGAAAACTCCTCTTTTTTTTCCGAGGCAAACAATGCAAGCGCGATATTAAAACACTTCGCAATGACATTTCCAGTCAATTCGAACCCTTTTTCCCCCTTTTCAGTTCCCTCCTATCGCATACAAACATGTAGAAACCGTTGATTCGTGAACTGCTGAGCTTTTCGAAATTTCTCTGAGAGTTTGAGCTCAGTTTTTGCCCTATAAGTTGTAATGTGTGTTATTGTTAAGCTCGCACACTAGTTAGAGTTTGGCAGCGAAAGATGGCTTTTTGTGGCGTTTTTTGGATTTTTGCTTTGCGTGGTTGGTTGGAAGCGGAGATGGACGAGAGCGATCAAAAAGTATGACAGTTTTGTTCTGTCCGGTTATCCATCTATGTGATGTCGGTGGAAGACATTCTCGTGGCCGCAAAATAAATCTATCTACAACAAATTTCTCAAGAACATTGGACGTTCTTGCACGCAGGTTGGTATTGAAAATGGGCCGAATCCGTCGAAGGACACGCCCACAGCACCACGTAAACTGAGAACGCCTCTGTTATAACTATAGCAGACAAGTGTACAAAAATATGAACGTACTTTCTTAAGGCAATGTTGTAGTGCATATGCAAAAGTGGGAAAAATAGACCACGCCTACTCAATTGTGCAGTATATCAGAATTTTATTTTATTTTCAGTACCTTTATAACGCGCAGAAACAAGCTTCAAAAACTTCACAACGAGCGTACAAACCCGCACGCAATATGAATACATGCGTCTGCAGGCAAATTAACCGCCAACCTTATGAAGGTTCAAACAAAAAACTGCGTCTTCAAATTGAAATTTTATTACTCTGCACAGTTATTCATCTGTAGTTGAATTACTAAATTCCAGAAGAAGAAGAACATACTTTATGTCGCTTGCAAAAACAAAACAAAATATTGACGTGTAGTAGAAAAAAAGTATATGTCAAGGGCTACGAAAATCAAAAAGTGCTAGATACATAGGAATGAAAAACAAACTAAAATTTGTGTCAAAATATATAAAGATTAGTTCTTGTGAATATACATCGCGTGCGTTAGCCAAAAATTGAAACGAAATGGAGAAAAAAAGCTTAGTTGTTGTCACTCACTTCATAAATCCACATTTATTTTGGTATCATAAAGTGGACGATTTTCGTGGGCTAGATGAAATCGAGCAGCAGTTACAGTTAATACCTAAGACTGATCTAGCAAGAAGTTCCAATTATTATCCAAAGTTAGGAGAAAAAATAGCGGTCCATTTTGTGTCGTGGAATAAGATCGTACGCGCAAAAGTATTACGTGAGGCGAAATGGCAGAACGAATTTTTTGTTTGGGCTTTAGACTACGGTTTCCCTTTTCGGACTAAGAGGAAATACATACAGCATCTTCCCACGAAACTTGCTAGCCAGACTAATCGCATTCAATGTGGAGGTCTGGCTAATATTTTACCCGCTGAAATTGCATATGACTATATGGAAAGTAATTCAGCGGAAACAGGAAAAGATAATTGGCGGCAAAGTGCCTGCGATGTTTTGGAAAAATTATTAAGGGATGCCGTGTCAATAATTTTTGTTGAGCAATTCCAATCGATAGACAACCGTCATTGGGGAAATTTGATTATGACAAATCAAAAGGGCAAAGTCTTTAATGCTCGTGAACACTTATTATCGGCTAAGTTCGCTATAGAGAAGGCGATGAAATTTCAAGACATCTGCCTTAAGCTAACTACAGTCTTAATTCCAAAATTTCGATCCAATAATTGGAAGTTAGCATTGAAAGCTAACATCATCACAGAAAACAAGATTGAAGGTTGGCATACCCGAAATAAACGGCAAAATGTTTTAATAGATGCAAAGTCTGTAACAAAATCAAATATTTCTCAAGATGATTCGATGCCTAAAAACTTCAATTCGTCGGGAAGTAAATCAAAAAGAGTAGAAGTTGGTATTATCAACAACTATATCGGCAAATGTGCTACTTTAGTCAAAAAGAAAGCTGCGCCCGATAACTTGAAAAAGCTTAGAGACGAAGATTTTATAGTGAAAAATAAAACAACTTCCGAGGGAAACTGGTCGCCAGACATACCAAACGCTTCTTGCGTGTCTACTCAAAAATTGCTTAAGTTGCGTCATGAAGATGTACATGGCGAAGAAGATTATTCCAAGGACGGGTCGAGAAATACTTCCGATATCACATCTCATTCTTCTCCTATTGCCAAACGCTATCAACAATTGATGGAATTACGTTCAAAATATAAAGAAGACGGAGCACATGTGAAAAATTCATCCTTTTTGGGAACTAGTGTGCCAAGCTTTACAAACCATAATAAAACCTTGGACGTAAAAAGGACTAAACCCACATTACGAAAAGTTCGTATTGCTGTCGACTCGTTTTCTTCTATGAAGCACCAAAAATATGAATCTTTGCAACAAGCAAGCTTTCCTAACCATAATAAACCAAGGCAACCTACACATCAGTCTTACATTAAAAGCTCAAAAAGCGACCTGTCGGCTTCTTACGTGCACTCCGACATAAAAAAAGACAAAGAAAATGTGCGACAGAATTCCATAAAAACGGGAAGTGAGATTTCTTCAAATGTCTTTAGTGTAAACAATACAAGAGGTGAACAAGAAAAGTTGGCTAACTCCCGCATGTTAAAACCGACTAACGAAGTTAATCCGAGGAACGTTAAAAAGAATTTGAAGTCCCCGTTTTATGATCCAATCTTGGCGCCCGTCGATTTCAATGTATCTGGTTTAACTATATACCGTAATGAAGAACATGGTTGGCGTCAGATAAAAACAACAAAATTCGATAAATTAACCAAGAATACGGAAATGAAGAAAGAGGTTTTTGTAAAAAAACAGAAGAAATCGTCTTCATTAGAAGGCATTCTTAGTAAGAAGCCTCAAGAAAGTGCAAAGAAACGAACGAATTTCTTAGGAGAAGATTCAGTGACAATGAGCGACAAACATGGAAAGGACGATTTTGTCAAGGAACGAAAAAATACTCGAACCAAACAATCGCCGACCTGGATGATCGCAAAGTCAATAAGGATATAAATATACCGTAACTTATCCTTTGCTCCCATTTTACTACTTTAGTAGTCATATTAATAAAGAATTTTGAAAAAACACATTTTAACGTTTGTACAAAACTAGGAGAACTCGATCTTATTTAGACAATAGAAAAAAAGCAAGCAAAGAATCTGTAAGAGCACTATAGAGGGCCACGATCCTCCATTTAATAGCTTACACCACCATATAGGCATTCTTGCCACGACTGCTAGAGGCTTAATGTAAGAAGTGGTCGGGCAAGTGGTCCAGTTCGAACTATTTTCGGCACCGTTTGAACTTGGGCCAAAACAGGTTGCCATGAAAATATTCATGAAAATATCTGAGAAATTACGTGAAGTAGGTTGAACACAAGAAAGCAAGGCGAACGGACAATGAGTCCGAATCAATCGGCCTAATACAAGGTGCGTCTATCTCAAGTCCCTCGCATTGCTGCAAAGGTTCGCGCAAAGTCTTGTACGAAAAGTGGTGTAAGGTATAGCACGAAAAGTAATAAAACTCAATCAAATCGCTTAGAAGTTTGTGTTATTATGTGATTGACGTCTGCGTTTATGAAGAAAATAGAATAATGTCAGCCGGTAGTGGCTAATTCATCTCTGTTCCAAGATTAGATTATATCCACAGATTAAATTAATTAAGATAAAAATAAAGCAGCAAAATAAAAAAAACTATGTGTTCATCCCAGTACGCCCCAGTACGCCTAACAACGCGTACGGAGGTTCGCCCACAAAGAGAACTAGGTTCTTCCATAGCGACCTACCTTTAGCTTTGCTAACCATCCCCTATCAAAGCAAAACCATTGCAATCTCATTTATAGGAATGAAAAATTGAAAAATTCAAAATAATTTTGATTTAAGAGAAGAACGCTTGAATTATGTGAATTAAAATCTCGACATAGTACAGAACAATCGCTTTTAAAAGCCCGACCAGCTATTGGCGATCTTTGCGGCACTGCTTATCACATTTGGGCCCCCTGGTTTGCGTGGGGCACCAGTGAACGCTTATAAATGGTCGTGCTACGTTTTAACTTTTTGGATATCTTCGTACCTATAAATTTATATGCACACCGCAACGTAAATTCACCTAAAACAGAGAAATTTATATACTTTTGTTTTGCAAACTGTGCAGCGGTTGAACAGAGTTCTTGGCTCTACAAATAATGAGAATAAAAGAGCAGGCTATTAGCGCTACGACGTTATTGATAACTGATATGCCAAAAGATCCTAAGATTTTACTAGTTTTTATCTCAAGGATTGTGGTGCTTTTAGTTCTTTCTACATACAGCGAACGCCCTCACGGATTACAGTTAAAACTAATTAATCTATCTTATTATTCAATGATAGCGGCTAGAACTAATCCAACCAATTCGTCCTTATGTCGCGAAGTAACAGAACAGCAAAATAGTGGTCAGTTGAATAAACTTTACCATTCATAGCCTAAAGTATACTTAAGATTATGTGAACTGAAAGGAAAAAAATGGTTTAATTTTACAAATGTACAAAATTATAATGTGATAATGTTTGTATATGTATGTATATATAAAAAACTTTGGCATTATTATTATTTGTTTTATAAGTCTGCAAACGCGTGGCTATAGCACGCAATGACTACTGACAATCGCAAGTGAATAATAAGACAATGACCCGTAGCCTATAACAAGAACTTAATTGTTGTTATTAACTCCGCAAAGTTTAAATCATTAAAGCGAACGGAATTTATAAAAGGATATTCGTCGCACGTACTGTAAGTTAATTAACGAAATTCCTGATAACGCAAATATTAATATATTTACACGTTTACCTTCGGCAAAGTAACAATATTTACCCAATTATCGCAACTATTTACTTCAACCACGTGCTTCTTGCGCTCATTTGTGCATTCACAAAACACAACAATGCGCCATGCTATAGAAGAAAGGGAGAAAATAGTATTTGCCTTAAGGTGCATCTTTTGTAGTGTTCGTAGAAAAGGTAGGTTCCAATTACTTTATCAGCCAATATCGGTCATTTTTGCAAGTATATTTTATGAGGCTCGGCGACCTTCTTGTAAAAAGTTTCAGATCATTATAATAGTTCCAGACAACCGTTTTCTGTGGACGTGTTTCTTTTTCTTGCAAAACATCTGTCGTTCAGATGCCATCTACTTATATCGCAGGTAAAACACGGAAAAGAACGGGTCAAAATATTTTTTCGCTTTAACTTTATACGACCATCTGTATTAGATTTCAGATTATTAACTACATGTTGCAAAATGTCACTTATGAACATAGCGCTGGACCATAAATCAAGTGTACCTTTTATTATCTAAAAATATTTATGTCTGTTTTAACGTCCTGTCGACCGTAAGCGTACCAAGAACAGAGGACAAACAGACAAAGTAAACGAACGGTACGCAAGTAAATACCGCTAGAATGTTACATTTCTCAGGAGGTTCCTTGCACTATATCCCCGGATGTTACAAAGGTAAGGATGCATTTAGTATTCTTCAGCGTTGGATTTAAAAATTACAAAGTAGGGAAGAGAAAACTTTTATTTATGTCATGAAATCGTTGTCAAGTATGCATTTAAATACACACAATGCAATCACGTATTGTTTATAATTGATATTTCATATTATGACAAACTTTTTTAATAAATGTCACGTTTTTTTAATTACAATGTATGCAAGCATACGTATACGTATACGCCGTATGCGAGCACATACAAGGTAGATTTAATTAAATTGTGTTTCTTAATAATAAAATCGTAATAATGTAATATGTCTTCTTTCGTACGCGTTATATTTTTGAGTAATACGTACAAATGTACAACAAAAATACATCTATGTTATGTACACTAGAAGTATGAACATGTGACTCCACGGTCTTCTTTCGTACGCTTTACATTTTTGAGTAATATGTACAAATGTACAACAAAAATACATCTATGTTATGTACACTAGAAGTATGGATATGTGACTCCACGGTTTTGCAAGTAGCACCACATATTGCTGAATGCAACTGTGATTTCCTCTTTAAGCTGTAGGCCCTGCATAAATGATCACTCTAAAGAGTGTAAAGCAACGCTCCCTAGAAACTTGAATAGGTGTACTTCTATGGCATAGAAAAACCAGTCGCGGTAAATGTTACTTTTTCAACTTAAGTCGAAAAGGGTAGTGCTACTGTTCTGTGAAAGTTTTGTGTTCACGTTGTGAGGATTGCCTCATACTTTGCGTTAATAGGAATGGCGCAGATTAACTTAAAGCGAATAATGACAGAGATCACTCTACCTTCTTGCTTCCTTTAAAGTTATTTAAGTTTAGGTTAGAATCAAATGTTAAAAGAGTTTTTGTTTTAATTGCTTGCATCAAGAGGAGTGGGCTTTCATGTCATGTAATATCATGTATTTGAACAGAACGTGGAAAGTGTGTAATTGTAATGCGTGAGCATCCTTACTGTGGTATTTTACTTCATAATAATCTATTTTCGTGAGTCTTTTAATTTCTAATCTCAAATTAGGGCGTCATGACAAAGCGTAAGAATATAAAAGAGACCGAAGAGAAAGATAAAATCAGTTGACACTGGTCACTTAGTAACGTTGTCACTTTTAGTGCAGGATTTAGTTAAATGATCCGAGCCACTTTTAACACATTTGACCACTGTAAGTACTCGTTTGTCCAAAATCTTGACATCAGTGACATTGAGAAATGTCTCTGAGTTTTAAAGGAACGTTAACTTTACCGGTTCCAGATTTATACAAAACATTGGTAGTGGATCCTTCGTACATCTGCGATATATGTTGTGGGCATCGTGAACTTTGAGCCGAAGTCTTGATACCACCAATTGAAGGAGAATGATGGCATTTTTTTAATATCACACTTTATTGCTTAATTCGGTAGGTGTGAAAACAAATTAGTTTACTAAATTCCTGCACGATTCGACGGATTTTGTCAATATTTTAATTTGACTGCCTTTCATAGTATTATAATTATACACACACTGGCAACAGTTACACTTGAAAAATCCGCTATATATATATAAAAGCATAGGTATATTGGATTGCGCTGGAAGTTTTCCTTCACATATTATCCCTTTCGATCATGAAGAGAGGGATAGGCTCTTGTAGTAGGTTATCGGCCTTCTTCCATCAAATACTTTCGGTCGTTCAGAAAGACATAGATTCCGAAAACTACGATAACACCCAAAAAAAGCTTATTATTTTCAAAGTTTGCCAAAATTGGTCGAGAAGGACAATTTATGCAACTTTAATATTTAAGAAGGTGTAAATTTCGTTGGGTATACATGGACGTGTGTAGATGGCGACTATTTCAGCTAATAGTTTATTAGGCAATTTAATTGTAAAACTATCGATCTGTAGTTCTATGCAAGAAGAACTTTATTTTTGTCATTTATTACATCGCTATGCTATTTGCTTTCATTTTCAGTGACGCCTTCCAAGTGGGAATCATGTTCTCTAGATTACGTTAAGTGCACAAGATAGCCATGTCATGTGTCAACAATGTTTACTTGAATCGCAATCAGCAATAAGTATCATGTTTGTTTGTGTTCAACATTTATGCCTGCTAACAATGTTAATAAAGGCCATCATTCAAATCCGTTGAGTAATTTGAGGCATTTCGCCTAATTGGAAGATTGTGGTTTCAGTGCAAACAAATTAAATGGAAATTGTAGCGACAAAAAACTTACGATAAATGTTAGTCTCTCCAAGAAATTAAGGAATGAACTGAGATATACCAGTGCTCGTATTGAAAAGAGAATCTACAAAATGTGTGGTACGTTTGCATGCATTGCAATGCATTTTTCAGCATTTTTCAGAACTAGAGTTAGACTTGAATTATAAAAAGAATGAATATTTCAAAGTTGTATGTTCCGCAGAGAGATCGGAATAGCTGTGGCTTGATCGCGAATAAACAATTTTTGCAGGCAGTCTACAAACAGTTTTTAACGTCTTGAGAATATGGGACATATTTTATTATACTTTGCGCCTCTTGTGGCATAGGGTATATTAAGTATAAAAGGTATATTAAGCCATTTAAGGGGTTAGTGTTCAAAAACTTTCCATTTCGTATTCATTTAAGATGGTGAGTACAGAAAATTGGACTGAAGGCGCATATACGTGCAGTCTTCCCATTTGTTTCATGCGAAAAGCCACCAATTTGCCGATTTATTTCTCCTATCCTTCTGTTTACACATTTTCGCTTAATTAAATTCTTTAATAATCATTGCACAAATTTTTCAAAAGAAAGAAAGAATTGTGGAACTAATTAAATGTTTGGATGGACTCTTCATAAAATTGTTAATGAGTTATTTTGTACCTTTCTACACAGAGTAAACGAATAACATTTGAATACGTTTGCATATATTAGATTACCTCAACATTTATACATATGCCCTATGAAAAAAACAAAAAAAAAAAATAATCATCAACATGAACATTATGAATTTGAATGAAAAGATATCCAATATATTTTATAAATTTGCTAAATATTGTGCACGTGTTTCAATTCATTTCAAATATGGTTTCGCAATTAAACATAATTGGGTTTCTATGGTTTCATATCAGCATATATGTGAAGTACATAAATATTATATATCAGTGTTATCAAATTATTAAATGAATTTCATCTAAATACTGTTTAATTTATGCGGCATAAACCATACACGACATTGACTAACAGAATGCTTTAGTGAAATGCACGAACCAATGTCGACTGAAAACATCGTCTAGAAGCCTTTGAAATAAAACTGCATTTTGTATTCTCTGCATATGTAATTTCCACAAATTAAAGGGATTAAGCACGAAGCACCAACTATATGATGTCCATCATATGTAATGTTTTTTTTCACAAAACATATCAGTAATTAAATTTACTTCATAATACTTTTGGTTATGTCGTGTGCTGTATCGCTCTGCGCCTGCCATCAAAGCAATTCTAAAATTTGGAAATAAAGTCAATATACTCAGCGTTCAATGATGAGTTGATTGAAAAAGTCACATGCAGTATCTGCTATGGAAAAGGGATAATACATATACAAAATATAAACAATCATCGCTTATAGCACTCAATATTTGCCCTTAAATACCTAGCAAGCTAATCGCACCGTTAAGTGCGCTTTTTGGAGGTTTTATCAAAGCGCCAAAAGCGGCGCTGGCGAGCCATTTCTTTGCTGAACAAACTCTGAGTCTCCAAAATTGAGCTGCGTCTGTGGTAAAATTTTTTGATGATTTCCAACATTAAGAAAATGTGAGTCGCTGTATGATGAAATTACAAATTGCACTGGATAGTTGCACATCGGGAGGCACGCAAAAAAAACACATTTAAAAAAAAGCATTCCTCCCAGTAAAAATTGTGCACATCTTTGTGCCTTTCGTTAAACTTCACGAAACTCCCACATGCCCCTTCTTGTCCTTTTCGTTGTGTTTCACGCAACGCTCGTTTGTGTGTGCACCACTTTTGTACATGCCGGAAACCGTTCATTTTCATTTCGTTCCAAATAAATAACGTCGACACTCCCATTCAAAACTTGTCTAACTTGACTAAAGTTCAGAGTATGGAGAGTCCCGTGAAACTGGTTAAATATGGAATTTTAAATGGAATGATCTGTAACTTCATTTTATGTATATTAGGTAACTCTCTATAAATAATGTAATATTGATGCTGATGACTTTGATAACAGTGTACATTAAGCGAAATATCCGCACAATGTGAAACGGAGAATCTGTGGTACCGTCAAGATAAACCGTGAACCACGTCACAAAACTAAAACAAATAAAACTGAATATAAAGGAATTCAGATAGCGTCAGAAGGGATAAGTACAGCTGGAAATGTGGAAGCGCAACAAAAAGTGGAAAAGTCACAATTATTTCAACAATCCATGAAGTTTTTGATTATTTTGAGTTTCATCCGATTTACCATAGGAACTTTTCGTGCAAACATAATGTGTTAACGTGCTTTCAAACGAACATTTTTACAAAAAGTAAGGCCTTATAGTACAAAAAGGTTCAATTTTTGGCATTTTAAGGTGACAGCTGCTACGTGATAGTAATTTGACATAAAGACTGACCGCCACAAATCTGGGCTACATAGATCAAATATTTGGATCTCTCCCTGGATGGGGGTCCTCATTAAATGTGTGCCGATAAAGTCTAATTTTTTACACTTTTACACGAAAGCAGGTTAAGAATTTAAGATGATTAAGAAGAAAAGTAGGATCACGTCAGTTTATGTTTGGATGTCCGCTCGCATGTAGAGGCTCATTTGCTTTGATATGGAAGTTAAATATAATTTCTGTAATTTTACTATAAAAATGAAGGAAGCGCCAAAATGAAGCCATGTAAAAAATGTAATGATCGGCCTTACCCGACTGTAATAGTTTGACTTGTTTTTTTTTAGCAACTTGAGCAAGCAAATAAAGTAAGTTTTGTAAATTTGGTTTGTGGATTGCCATATAACAGAGTACGCCCTAATTCTTAATTTTGGCTTATTGATTGTGGATTCGTGGACGAATTCAATACAAAAAAATATGTTTAAAGCTGGAAATTAAAATGTTAAGCGGTATTACTCTTAATGAAAGATCCCTTATTTGATAAGCAGCACTCGTAAGTCTATTTCAAGACATCTCAGACGGATTAAATTCTGATTCCTGTAAAAAAAAATTTTTGTAAGAAAAAAGTAATCAAAAATACGGTGTATCAGGACTAAGAAAAAGTCCACACTTGCGTGGGCCCAATCCGATCGTTACATTGACGAATAGAAAGAAACAACCTGTTCTTTTCATTTAAAATTCTCTATTATTTTTTCCGTACGCTGTGTATACATATCTACTACAAAGTTTTACGACCGCATGTGACACATTCGAAAAGTTTGCTTTCACACAAAATATAAAATTTTGTTCAGTGAATATTCGTATTTCCGTAAAAGTTTGCGCTGTTTAAAGTTTTTGTGATATAGAAAATAGATAAAAAAAGATATAAAAATTATAATCTAATTACCTTACATGAAATTTCAGATTAATTTTCATATGATATTCTAAGGCATTAAATGTAACGTAATAAAAAAAAACAGGCTTGAGCTTAACGTTTGCTTGTCTACCATTTTTTTCATCATAATACTGAACATCAGCATGAGTTTCAATTACGCTCCGAAAGCATCTTTTTCTGTTTATTTAACTTGTTTTTAAACTGTTATATAAACTATTTTTATACTAATCGTCGAACCATGAAGGGTATGTTCATTTTGCACCGCCCAGAAAGACGCTTCAAAGGCCCCATGAAGTATATATATTCTTGATCGTTACCAAATTCTGTATTAATTTAGTCATGTCCGTCCGTCCGTCTATCCATTGTCGGTTTTAAACAATCTCGTGAACGCAAAACTGAAGCTATCGGCTTCATAGTTGGAAAAAACATTGAAAATGTTTCCTGGTAGGATCGATTCGATCGGAGCACACGCCTGTAGTACTACATAAGCTGAGAACATCTTTCTTTTCCAAAAGGAATTAAAAATTGGCTTTTTACTCATTACTTAGAAACTACAACAGATAAATGTCGAAAATTTGAACATATATTCTATGGGCGATGATGTAATACCTATACAAAACTGGGAAAATGGGCGACGCCTATTCAATTTTATAGTATGTCATAGATTCATTTTTTTTCCCAAACTTTCATATAACGCCTAGAAGAGTTAAAAAGTAAGGTGTATAAGTTCTTAGCCAGCTTCAAATTCGAAATGCACCTAAGCATGTACGTGTGTTCACTTGTCCGTCTGCCCAACTGTGCAGTATCTATGGTAAACATCCTTCCGCTCACAAAGAAACTACATATCGCTTGTAAATTTGGAAAAGAATTTGAAAAAACGACGACGACGCCTCTGTAGAACCAAAGCTAAAACGCCTTCGCGTTTCCTGTATACTGCTCATACACAACAATTACAAACACTCGATATAAATTTTCAAAAAATTATTCGATAAAAAATGGGATAACAGTAATGGGTATAGAAACTTCGGTCGCAACCTAATATAATTTTCTTACTTGTTTATATTAACTGCTTACTGTCCACTGAAGTTGTCCGAAAAGAGACAGACTGACACTAATTGAATTAAAGAAGGATATGCGAAGTAGTTTGATTATTGCAACTTTTTCCTTCTTTTTTAACAAGTTCGAGGGCAATACAAATTTGATCATTGTGTTGTGGCTGTGAAGGGTAGTTACGAGATCATGTTTTAACCATTAACCGTACTACGAAGGCTATAGCGTTTAAGTTAATTTGCATCACATTTTTCAATTGGTATGTAGAGGACGCTCAAGCATTTGTATGAAAGCAAGCATGAGAACAACGGGCAATGAGAGACTGTGCGGTCTTTCTGGTGTACAGAAATCTAGAAAATTAAAGGCATTTTAAGTAAATGTGCAGACATGCAGAAAAGAAATAATAACAATATGGGAAAAGTAATCTCGTAATTGTGAATAGGGTAACGCTTTAGAACATTAGCTAGAGAATATAATCGTGTTGTTTTATCACAATACCTAATGTAAGTTTTCGCCCTCAAAGTAACTTTATCTACATATCTGGGTAAAAATGGCGTTGTTTTGGTAATCATCATGAAGAAGTCTGTTCTTGGAACAGAATTTACGATCAAATCTGCAAACGTATAATACGAAGTTAAAACAACTTTCGGAAATGATGTTAAGAAAGTGTATAATTCATAACATGTCAGTTTCTGTTTTGATCATGTTCACTGACATTTATTTTTATTTTTGTTAATTCAACAGCTGCGTAAATAAATATTTGTCACTACATTTGATTTAAACTTAAAAAACAAGCCACAAAACTAGCAAAATATTAAATAAATAAATTTAAATAATGGGAAAGTTAAGAGAACATCTACTAATTGGTTTTGGGAACCCTTTATTAGATATAGCGGCCACTGTAAGTAACGAGTTGTTGGTCAAATACAATTTGAAACGGAATGACGCAATTTTGGCCAGAAAGGAGCATAAAACTCTGTATAAGGATATTCGCGAACAGTTTAGTGCGAAGTATACAGCAGGTGGTTCGGTACAAAACACTTTACGTGTATGCCAGTGGATTTTGCAAAAACCAAAAATAGCTACTATCTTTGGTTGCGTCGGCAAGGACAATTATGCGAAAATTTTGGAAAGAAAAGCGACTGAGGACGGTCTAAATGCACGCTATCAGTATACTGACAATGCTCCCACCGGTACTTGCGTTGTACTGATTACCGGTGATAGTCGTTCTTTGTGTGCCTATCTTGCAGCGGCCAGTCACTTCACGCTTGAGCATTTACAAAAGCCGGAAAATCGTCAAGTATGGCACAATGCTGAATATTTTTATATATCAGGTTTCTTCCTTACTGTCAGTCCACTTAGCGTAATGGAAGTCGCTCGCCATGCGCACAAGCGGAATGGCACGTTCATGATGAACTTAAGTGCTCCATTTGTGTCGCAACAATTCAAAGAACCTCTAATGTCTGCGATGCCTTATGTGGGTGTACTTTTTGGCAATAAAGAGGAAGCTGAAACTCTCGCCCGCGAACATAACTGGCATACTAAAGATGTCGAAGAAATCGGTCAAAGAATAGCTTCTCTGCCGAACGAAGATCATAAACGTGAACGTATTGTTGTCATCACACAAAGTTCACAGCCAGTGCTACTTTTTCAGGGTAACTCCATTAAAGACTTTCCCGTTCAAAAATTGACGCCCGAACAAATTGTAGATACAAATGGAGCAGGTGATGCATTTGTGGGCGGTTTCCTGGCCCAGTATATAATAAAGAAACCTTTAGATGTTTGCGTTCATTGCGGCATTTGGGCTGCCGCACAAATCATTCAACAAAGCGGCTGCACCTTCGAAGGCAAACCAAGTTTTCAAGAATGAAATTTCCCCTTTCTCATGATTCATGTTTTCATTGATTTAAATGATGATAGTCGTTTTCATATTGTTTTACACAAAAGATATATATGTTCGTACAATAGAGAATAGACTACACTTGTTCCCCCTTTTGTCACCTAGACCAATAAGACATCGGATAAAGTTAACTTTTCCTATTTTCATTTCCCAAGAAAGATTGAAAAATTTGTGAGTAACGAAATTGTAAACTTTTCAGAATATTTTTTATTGGCTTAATAGATGTTGTAACCTTTCTACAATATGAGGAAAAAATACTGAACCTCTTAGAAGGCCGTTTTTTGAAATCTTGGGATTTTCTCAAGGCTTTCCAAAACGTCCGCGTGGGCCAAATGAGTCTCTGGTGGCCAGTTGCAGCCTAACATCCTACCCGTTGATTTCAAACTTCTCTTATTCGCTAACAGAGGTCTTCAGAAAGTGTTTACTTTCATTTGGTTGGGCTAATAGAATGCCTGAGGAGTTAGTTTATAAGGGAAGAGAAACAGGACGGGAAGGACATTTGTTTGTCAAAGGCTATGGTGCTTTTCTTAATGCCGCTGAAACGTATGGCCAATAGGCTATGTTAACAATACGAAGGGGGTATTGTCGCGAATTGTTATAGAACTTATTAAAGGCACCTTAAGTTACGATGCCTACGGTAATTGACACACATTCCCGTGGTTCTGTTTATGGCTTCGGACAGGAATGCTCTGGACAGATACACCACAAATAACTTGGACCATATCATGCAGTTCTATAACCTTCGTGTAACAAGGTGACTGTCAGAAAGAAATTGGGAAAGAAAGAAATTGGGGACTTTAGCCAAATTAGCTGGGATCTAAAGCTGAGAACAATTCCGCGATGATCAGAATACTCATGCCTTCTAATGATTTCGAGAGTACATTGTAGTTTGTGGCTCCCTTGTTTCAGTTTATAAATTAAGGCATAGCAGATAAGATCTTTATATTGTAAAGAACCAATTTATGCCGGCCGTTATAAACACAAAAGCAACCCATCGATGTTGTCAATTAGTAAACTTACGCTAGTTCGCAGCTACGTGCAACAGCTTATCCTTAACTTAAATCTACATGTGGGGCAAAATAGAGAGACGATTTTTTCCCTGACAATGCACATATGTTTAAATCTTTTCTACAATCAGGAGCGGTCCTCAACCGACAATTCAGCCCATCTTACGTTTTCTTCAATATTTAATCCTCGTATTGTTGCGTATCAGTGACATGGAAAGATTCTTAGTGTACACGATATTTCCAATTATTACACAAGCACTCCGCACAACCATCAGGTTTTATAGAAATAAACCTCTCTGAGCATTGTGAAGAACATTGCAATTTATTTTTATATTTTCTTTACAGCATTTTTCACTCTTATATTTACAATAAGCAAAATAATCAAGTTTTTATGGTATACCCTTTGTTCAATCGTTCTTATCTTATGTTTGTCACTGTATAAACTTTAATTTAACTTTCCTTTGTCCATGTTATTTCTTATTTATTATACTTCTTTCATTATACACAGTATATGAATTATATTTAATGTTGATTATGAAGCCTTAATAATGCTAAAGTTTGCAGTCGGTCATCATAGTTCGGTTATTAAAAAAAATGCACGCCAAATATGATAAAACGCATTAGACTAATTGATGCCGTGTGTAAAGTCAATAATCATACATTTATAATAAATTATGTAAACGCGATATTAAAAGATATCATTAGTCAGGCGTAAGCAATGCTTTATTGAAACATATAGCCTCGCGTTGTGACTATTTTACAAATATAAACACTAGGACGAAATGGTTGATGTGTGCTTTTACCCGGACATGTCTTTCATATAGAGTAATATGTTAATAAAATTTGATTTATAGTTTGAAGGGTTGTAAGGGTTGTTATCAAATTTATTCACAATATCTATAGTGCAGGATAAAACTGATTTAATTTTTGAAAAGCACATTCTTTGTTGTGTACTCACGAACTCTCAACTCACGAACTTTTACTGCATCGAAAAGCGTTGTCAGTTTCTGAATTATCATATCTATATCAAATCGAGGAGATTCGTCAATACTTTTGATTTTGTAAGAGAGAAAGTTTCGACTCATGCTGCTTCACAAATTTTCTCTTTACACAACTCGCGCAACTTGACCCATTGCCGTTCTTTAGCCATTCAAGAAAGGTTACTTATTGTTTACATTGACGAGTGGATTAAATTAATGCTTAATAATTTTCTCCAAAACTTCTTCGGTTCACTCAATGTCTGGACTAGTTTCCCTAACATTATAGGCCACGATAATTGCTAGGTTTCATTAGTTTTTTAATCATAAGAAAACATATTTTAATACATATAGCGAACATAAAGTCATATACATCCAAGAGCCCCACATCTCAAGTAAACGTTTTGTAAGACAGCGGGTAGTTTTTGTCTGCCTCCAAGAAGTATCAAGTCTTACAGATGCATCTCTTATAGGCCGAAAATTAACCGATTTTTGCGAACGAATTTGCGAACGAATTAAATGGTCTTTTAAAATGCTCGCTTCGCACATGTGTGACTCTGAGTTGTCTTATTTGTTGTTTGTATTTCTCGAACTTTACGTATAATTTTTAAAAAACTCTTTTATGGCAACAATGAAAAAATAATGTAAAAGAGTGGCAAGACCCAAGAGGCACATGATGGAAAGGAACCATAAAGTTATACTGCTTTACACTAGGAAGTCGTCTTCGTTGTGAAATATGTAAAAAAAAAAGTTTTGTAATTCAACATAAACTCTCTACAACTTATTCGCTTTGATATGATTTTATTTAATATTTGTTGTAAATACTTACGAGAACCATATAAAAACTGACGAGTAATGGACGCTTCCGAACGCCAACTGGTACAAGTACCATGTAGCAACGGATTTGGCCAACCGATGTTTACAGACTCACATTTCAAAGTAAGCGTTCTTCTACCTTCGGCTGCCTGATCCAAAATCCAAAATACGATCGGCCCTGCTGACGAAAGGTCTTGATAAAATGAGCTGCCAAGTTGCTGCCTCATTAGCAAAGCAATAAAAAAGAATTTCGCTGAGCAGGGCGCCGAATTATATAATTTATTCCACGAGACGCATGTACAAGTAACCACTACGGACAATAAGTTCTCACGCCGATTTTTCCGTTCCCACCGGCGGAATGTGAACGTGCAGAAATAACATCGTAACGAATGTGGATCATACCACGCCGTATTTAGCAGAATGGTGCTTCAAATTTTTCGAAAACATTAACATATGGTTGACACCTGGATAGGATCGCAAATTGTCTCCGCCGTCCACCAAAAAATGATACCGTTCTACTAAACTAGGTAAAGCTGCCTCTAGCAACAGATAGTGTTTAAGGGAAAGAAGGAGTGTAAATTAGTTGAAGAAAGCAATACAAGTATTTTATGACATATTAAAAAACATGTTAAGATTTAATCGTTTGTGTTAAACAATTTTGTACACAGAAAAATGAACTTGTAAATTACTTAATTAAATTTTTCTACAGACATGTTTGTATATTACACATGTGATTATAATTGATGTATAAAACATATTTATAACATACAGATAGTAGAAGTAGTAGTCGGAAAGCTTTAGGCTTGAGAAAAACATGTTAACGTCGTTTGTATTGCAATCATTTACTCTTCAGGAGAAGGGAGTGCACGATAAAGGCAAATATCCACAAGAAGGTGTGATGAGGCGAGTATTCAATTAAATGTTTTTCGCGTGGGTAAAACTAGCATTTGTTTTTACTGATCAAAATAAACGTGAGGATGTTTTTATTCCTGAATTTTTGTGCTTTTGAGTTGGTAAGCTTTTGTTGTCAATAAAGGAAAGACAAACGCTTTCCCTTACGAAATCTTTTATATGAAATCTTGCTTTAATTAACTAAGCATCCGAAGCATCCGATATAACTTCTTTTTAATTACACAGTCCTTCTTTTTATTTCTTTCATAAATGGATTCGATTCAAAATTTATAACATTAGTTTGGCAAACAACCGCCCATTTGTAAAGTATTTTTAAAAGCGCGACACATTGGCTGACGTAGTACATAAATAAATTGTAGTTCACACATAAAATTTTTCTACCTTAATGGGGTCCTTTGCTGATCTTAATGGTGAATTAAGAAGAAGTTATAGTAGGAGAGAAGTTAAAAACTGGAGAATTCAATTTTATCCGGTCTTCATGAAAGTCTCTGAGGAAAGGATTGCTACTACGACGACTAAATTCGTACAGTACGTTGGACCCCACATGTAGTATAAGCTAGAATAAGTATTGTACTTAATATCTGTGGACACTTTTTTATCCTTATAACACTCTCGTCAATTTCTAAAGCCAAAAAACCCAGATGTAGAAGAGCTACTTGGAGAGATTATCATGAGTAAAATTACGCAGTAAAATTGATTATCAATCTTGCGTTTTATGGTGTACTTTACAGTAATAATGAGAATTGTCATGAATGCCAAATACGTAAGACGAGCAGGGAAAACAAAGGCCATCAAAGTAAGCTTTTTCTAAAAACAAAAAGACTTACTCTTCACACATATATCCGCCCCTAGCCATGAAAAGCAAGCTATGCTCCTTTTTCAACTTTAAGACAATGGAAAGCACAGGGAATGAAAGAACAGAAAAAGTGAAGCTGTAATGAAAGAAAAAGTAGTCAAAGGGGATGGATGATAAAAACTAAAGCGTACAAACATCGACCAGAAACAACTCCATACTATAACGCTTAACTTGAGGTTGAGCTTGTGAGTAAAGTAAATTGTGGAAAACAGTTGAAGAATACAAAAGAATCTTCTCTGTTCTCTTCAAATATTTTTTATATAAATTTAGGCGGAGCCTGAAAATTATGAATCACGTAGACGAGATTAATTTTCTATTAAACAATGAAAAGAAAGTTTTACTAAAACAGTTTGCTTTAAAAATGCTTTCTCACTTAATTTAAATTCATTATCACCACAAAGCTGAAAATGGCTTGTTAACAGCGCAGTTACGGATGTATATGAGCTGCAGCAGCAGATATGTCTGGGTAAGTAAATATGTGAAACGTATTAGAGACAAATTCTTCGGTTTAATTGTCAGCATCATCGACAGAAACAATTGCTACTAGAATAAAACAGCTTTAATATACAGCTCAGCCACCATCATGTCGGAAATGAAAACGGATGTGTCAGCAAAGTTGTATGCGGCTTCACAATTGAACTCGACAAACTCATGCCGCTCACTAGCCCACACCGCCTCACAGATTAAATTTATATAAATAAAATATAATTGAAAATCATTGCAACTCAATGGAATTAAAATTCTCGTTGGAAGACTCTCCCCCCATGCTATCTATATCATCATAACAGCAAAAAATTGGCGCTTTTAGCGTATGAATGTTGTTTTCACTCAATCAAACCATAAACGAAAATAACAGCAGAGAGGTATAAAACTCGTTTCCCTTAATACGATTAAGGGGATCAAATATACATAAAATCTTCTACCGCTTAAAGCAAGATAAAAATTATTTTTACTATTGTTATTCAATTATTTTAGAGTGCCGTTGATAAAATTTATTGAACCGCAAAGTAAATCCAATCGAATTAATTTTAATAAATTGTCTCGTCAGATGGGAAGAAACTACGCATCTAACAAAGAACAGATGCTATTATTTCATTTCACTGACTCTTTGGTAAATATTTATGTTTATCTTGCGAAACATTGCGTACAATTCGCATATAATATAAGGAGCTATCGGGTTTGTAAATGTGTGTTCATTTCACCTTAAGCACATCTGTTCCCAGCCTTATTGCCCTTCGGCCTTTGGTCAGGGATTCATACATACCCTTACTTGGCTGGGCTAAAGAAAAGTACACGACAAGCACTTACGTGCTCTGACAAAGTATTTACCGCAATGCCTACAATCAGTTATTCTTCTCGATTCACTTTTTCTGAGTGTCCACTTCAGAAATAAGTTCCGCACAAAGGGACACGAGAATAAAGTAGCGAAAGCAATTAATGCATTTACAACGTGCACTCATATGCACTCAAATATAAAAATAAAAAAATATTCTGCATGATGGACGATGAAGATGTATTCAGTGTGTTCAGCGCTTAAGGTTGCCTCCTGACACTGATCAATTGGGGGCACAAATCATACTGCTATCACTAGTCGGAATCATTTGTGAATCGAGCATGCAGGTGGTGCTGACGACCATCTGGACGACAGTTTTTCTGAAATATAGCATTGAATGTTGCAGACGGACATAAGAATAAATTACGAACACTATTCGAAATCCTATTTTTTTAGCTTAAGTTCTTAATCGATCAATGAAACTTTTTTTTATCTGACCAGCCACTCAGGGGATGCACCCCACATGGAGAGAATAGTGTTTGCATACGTTTGGCACAAAGGTGGAAATATCAGCCACGACGACAAAAACCCTTGATGGTAGACGTGTGCCGTGCGCTATACAGTCAATTTCAGGACGAGTAGGCGGGACATCTGAAAGCATTATAATCGTGTCAAAGGACTTAATTGGAGAACAAATACTCATTGTCTATGTAGAACACTTGTTGTGGATGTACCTTTATATAAGCACTAGATAGTCCATATTACGTCTACGCTCGGGATTGAGAGTACCGAGAGTTTTGAGTACGCTTTCGTTCCTAATGAGCACCTAAGCCTTGGAAGCTTCCGTCCACACATGCGAGTTATACTCTAACCTTGGCCGAATATGTATATGGAGTTATCTTGATTTTATTTTATACTTATTGTTCCTTTTATGTTTATACCAACAATGTTAACTTACTACGCCAATAGCGCTTATTATGAATTTCTTCCACGGCTTACAACTTTTTTAATATAAATGCTCTTTAAGGACTACTACTGTTTGCTAGCTTTTATTGAATTACCGGACAAACACCACCATCTACTATGCAAACTACTTTGCAATACAAATTCAGGATCACAAAATCTCGGCCAGCATAGTGACAATGACAAAAGACCAACAAAGAAAGATGAGAAGAAAATAAAAGGCAGACATGACGTTTGTAACGAACCCAACTCAATATTGTTGTCAAATGCACAAAACAAGGAATAAGGAAACAATAAAAACCAGAAAATTTGCCAAACCTGAAATTACAAAAGAAAAAACGAACTCATTTTATGCCAATTAGTTTGTGAACTCATTAAAAATTTGTTAAATTTTGAATTACTTTGCAAAAAAAAAAGTCTTCAATTTAATTATATTTTGACACGTAATTTGCTCACCGCGTTTGTTGTGCTGCGCGTTGTCTTAATTTAAATCACCCAACACTTTTCCTACTGCTTCTGGTCTTTTAAAGAGATGTAATTAAATATTATTTTAATAATTATTTTATTAATTATTTATGGAAAAGATATTCTTGCAAATTGCTACTCTTGCTGCCTTAATGCTTAAGGCAGATAAATGGCCTCAATGCAACAAGTAAATCAATTAAGAAATGCACGAACAGAACACAAAGAAATCATTGCATATAAAGCTCTATGTACTTTGATGCCCTTAAGCTTTGGGAATTCAAGAAAAAATCATCGTTGATGTGCTCTTCGTCCTGCGTAATATTGAATGCATTCAAATTTGTTTAATAAACGAAAAATGATATTAAAAACAAGTCGAGGCGACCTAATTGCAACTTCTTTAGTTATAATTTAAGGCGATTTTAAATACTACGCCGCGCTACTCTACCATTTGGTATCGTTTCCATCTTGCAAGAGATCCATTCACATTTGTCACATTCATAACGTTGGACTTCCTCTTGTTCCTCAACTTGCTCATTGCCGAAAGAAATTCCTTTATGCAATCAGTCAGCGTATCCATTCCTTTCACCCTCTCACTATAAATGATTTCAGTAATCAGCAGTATAGCATTTCTTTTTGTCTTTATGACCATCACTGTGGCACACTTACAGCACACATCCCCTAAGGATTGGTCATATTAAAAAAAAAAAAAAGATACGTACAAAGTACAATAGTAATGTTTTCAAGAATTAAATCCACATCACTTTATAAGGGGTCGAATTCTTACTTCATTTTTTAAGGTAAAGTCATCACTTAGAACCACTTAAAATTACTGTTAGTTTACATTTAATCATGTTTCCCTTAATCCGAAACCGATTAACATCATATTTCACCCCAAATTTTATAACACAATTTTCTAGCCTAGGACTTTTCGAGCAGTTCACATAAGGTTATGTTTTCTTAAATCAAAATTTTCAAAATTTTTTTCCGCATGAGTAGCCGAGTAGGTAAGGATTGCAACTACCAAGTGAGTCTTCGCGTGTTCAAATTTCAGTCAGGTAGGATTCACTTTGGTTATAGCCGCATCCACAGATTGTGGCCGCCACCTCCCTATTTTTTCGTTCTTTCCCTTCTATCACTTATTTCTGATCGTCACCGCGTTCGACGAATAGGGAACGCCCCTTGAGTGATTGATAATATCAAAGATATGAAAATAAAGCTTCAAAAAATCTTTCGTATTTGATTTGCAAAGTCTACCTTGGCCATATGGCCAAGGATGTGCCATAAAAAACTTGTTCTTGCTTTCTTAGAGCTGCTGTGCTGTTATTTTGTTTTTAAGCAATTGTTAAATTAATTTTTTAAGTACATTAACGGATGCGCAAATATGTGCCCTGACAGTAGAAAAATCCTTTCATTTCGTCCTTCCATTAACACTTTGCCCTTTATTCTAGTAAGTTTGTGTATAGTTGGTCGGATTGCAATTTTAGGTTGACTTAGCTATGTTTGTCTGCCCTGATAGTTTTAAAGAGCTCACGATTAAAAGATTAACAAAGAAACCTCAATCTCAGCTTACCTGATCGACGTCACGTGAGATGGAAGGAGTTCAATATATACTAGTCGTCTATTTGCTTTTCTAACCTAACTATCTTTACTCTTAAATAATAGAAATTTGTCATTCCGCTTGCAAATAGTTGAAGTATCCATTACAAATCCCGATAAGCACTAGGGTAAAACAATTAAAACTCCTATTTTTTCCTTACCGTCCATATGTTTTTCATAGAGTTTTACTTTCTCTCTTTTTGTACCCTTCAACACGTGTGGTATAAGGATATATTATTGCGGATAGCGTCACTGTGCGAATGTAGGCAGCACCCAGGATGACTTGAGGAAGACTGTCTTTCTATTACATCCGCCGCTTCAGAATCACTTTGGTAATAGGTCGAAACATATCTGACTATCTGTCGGTCCGTCTACAGGCGGCAATAGTTGAAATATTTTGATGACATTTTGTACGCTAACGTGCTTTGGCCCAAGGACGAACGGTATTGAAAGTTGTTCGGATTGGATCACTTCTTCATCCACTTCCCATATAAAGCGTTATTTTGAAAAGGCGTTGCATCATACATATATTATGGAAAAGAAAAAAAAACACCAAATGGGTGTACCCCATCCTTCAGTGGTGGATAAATTGGCATTCTTATGCGAAGCACATATCTTATACATTGTGGAGAACAAAACCATAATACATTTGAAAAATTTTAAGAAAATCAAAATATTCTCACAGTAAGAAATTTTTATAATAAAACTTTTCCAGGATGACAAAGTTGTTTTCTATCCCTTTCTCTCTAATCTTTAGCATACTTTTAATTTGTTTTTCTCGTACCGGAGAAATCTTTTTTTATTTTTCTATATATTTACTAACATTTCTTTTGTATGGCTTCGTAAACTTATTTTACGGTAATGTATACATCTGTGTTACGTTTTGTTTGCTTTTTTAGTTTAAGTTTTTTAGTTTGGTCAGTTTGCTTAGGTATATCATACATTGGTGTCTTAAGTCATAGCAGTTATACTATGAAATATTCGGAGGACTTTTTTTGCATTTCCATTCTCTTATCTTCCGGAGGAATTGATTACTTTTCCTAAATTTGGCAAAATTTATAGTGAATTGGAAAATAAGATTTAGATGTAAAAATAATCTCCTTATTTGTTTTTATATTAACTTTTATTTTCTCACAAAAGAGAAAGTTTTCCCATTTATCTAAATTTCCCAATATAGGATCAAGTGTTTATTTCAAACCATCTTTAGAAGAAATTTAAGCTTTCCTTGGTTTAAGCAAATATCTTTTGATTCTCTTCATACGCTTTGTTGCGGGCTGCATGTAAAATAGGAAGAAAAATCCAGAAATAATCCAGAAGGAGACTTTGAGTCGATTGTTATTATAATATAAAAGGTGTGGCCTTGGCCGCTTTCTGTCTCTTTCTATTTTCTCCTCACTTTTCTGGTGGCACTATGGTATAGAGGACATACCCCCGAAGGATTAGTCACATTGAAGAAAAAGGAAGCTCATAAACGAAACAAAAAGTCCCTCACAGTCTTACATACATCCGCACAAACTTCATGTAAAGTAACGGTACTTAATAAATGTTACTACTGCAATTTTAATACTTAGATAGGAGGTGTGATAATTCTGATTCTTCTTCTTTTTCGGGAGAATAGTATGGATCATAGTATGGTTCAAAAGATTTTGCCTCATTCTGGCAGAAAATGAAGTGTGTGCCGAAAGCACATGTGATCTTTTAAAGCTATCTACAATGCGAATCACTTTTTGGATATCTTCATGAAAATAGAAGTGCCGCTTGCAGATAGATCTGCTGAAATGGATGTTAAACAGAAAGAGAAACTCCTGTTGAAAGCAGCGAGGTAATATCACACTCCGACTGATTTTGCCATAGTAACAATAGTACTGCAAATTGAACACATAAACCCTTTCTTCTTATTGTAAAACCTTTTTTTTAAAGCCAATACTGACACATAGAATAATGACGATTTTATGAATGCTCACCCGTAAAGTGACGTCATCTTCTAAAAAGCCTCTTAACTATTTCTTTATATTACGATATTTACTTCAAAAAGTAGGCAAGTAGGTAGAATTTCCCGGTGACGAACGTAACTGCCCTTAATTTCTTTTTCTCCCCCTTGCGCTAGTGTTTTGCTTGTGCCTTTCTCTGCACAAATTTCCATTTTTCTTTGCTAATAAAAATTAATTTACTCTTATTTAAAACGGTTATTGCCCCGCATTCAAAAGGAAATGAGCATAATTTTCCACAAAGTGTCTGTTTTTCAACACATCATTCATTCATTTCTTCTTCACGTGCTTTTTACTGCGCCCTCTTTCAAAATACACTAAAGCACTATTTATCGCTCTGGTTGGCGTTTTCAAGGGCTCGTCAAAGCATGAAAAAATGCGAATGATAATTGAAACGTAGTGAGTGCAAATTGTTATGTGTGTAGTAATTTATAATATCAACACTTAAAGAAGGCCGCAGTGTACACATTTTCACTTTCCCTTAATAAATTGATTTTGAAATTTGTTACTTTTATGCCTTTCAACGAAGGATGGAGGCATACTCATCATGCCATAAGGTTTGCAACAACTCCAAGGAGACAGCGCCGATTGTAAGCTACCGCGGTGTGGCAAATGAATAGTATGTATAGCGTTCTTTCTTAGTTTTTAAATATATATAAGAATTGGAAGTAATGCTTGTTGCTCAAGCAGATTGAAATATTTTCTACGGACACCGGGCTATCCACAGAGCAGTGATAAGCATTGTTTGTTTTTATACAGAAGGGAAGATTGCCGAATTACAGCGGTTACAACAATGACAGACCGACTATTAGTTTTTGTCGCGAGATAAGTCCGTCACAAATTGAGATCATATTCTGCGCTTTTTGATTGCCTCCACCACTACTTAATCTCGAGATGCAATTATCAAATTTCTGTCAGGCTGCTAGGCTTTTCAAATCTCAGGATTATTCGATCACACTGTAAAGAATTACTTTTGGATAATTACGCTACGCTGATAAAAGAATTCCGAGATACTTTCTTAGACATGAACATGTCAACCGCTTGATGAAGGTCATGTGTGCCTTAAACTTTCATAACTACCAAGGTCATAATTGCTATGTCACGTTCAGAACTATTACAGAAATCATAAAACGCAAATATACTTGGTAAGGGTGCATGGATTTTTAACCCAGGTCTGTCTGCGTTTTCGAGCACTCTGTGATCGTTGACACCAATCACGTGTACCTTTTAATTTTAATTTTCAATTTTTTCCACGCTCGAAAGCGCCCTTTAGGAATGGACGCGCATACACAAATCTATTTGAAAATAATAGGTGCTTGCATGTATTTTGAGCAGCGACGTGTATTGGTGGAAATGATAAAGTAATGCAAAGTACGCAACGATCGCATTCTATAATTTTGATCCCTTTCTACATAAAATAGCAGTTTTCCATATAATATTATAGCGCTATTCAGGCTGTGCAGACGCTAATCATGGAAACTTAAAACCGGATTTTCGACATTCGCTACACTTGTAGAAGCCTACGGTGATGCTGTTCCATCATACCCCAATTGTCGATTTGATTTCAAGGATTTGAAAGCGTCGATTTGGAGGTGAACGAAGTATAGCGGCCTGGAGGACCAAAAAATCTGCATGACCGTCAATTAAAAGACTTACTGGGCGAAAACCCAGCTCAAAGTCTAAAAAATTTTCGAACAACTTAGCACTTGATGAATCAACTATTTCTAGACGATTACATGTGATGGGAAAGATCCAAAAGGAGGAAAAATGGCCACAGTGCGAATTGATTGAAAATGCTATTTCGAAGTGTTTCATTATCGGGGTTTCATCGTTTTACAGGGCAAAAAGAAAACTTTCCTGTGGCATATTGTGACCGGCAACGAAAAATGAATCTACGACGAAAATTTCAAGCACAACAAAACATTGGTTACTCTGAAGTAGCCACCCACGTCGAAACCAATGGGGAATACGCAAGTTCGGGAATGGGAAGTTCGGCCGCACCCAGCATACTCACCAGATATAGCGCCTTCCGAATACCGCTTGTACAGATCGATGCAGCATGGCTTGGCTGGCACGTGGGTTCGAAATGGTGAGAAAATGCGGAAATGTGTAGATAATTGGGTGGCTACCTAACTAATACGGTTTTTTTGGCATGGTATAGTCATGTTGTTGGAAAGATGGGAAAAAGTTGTAGAAAATGATCAGAAATATTTTGGTTAATATATACGGTACTAATTTTTCGCAATAAATGGTCTTTCATCATCAATTGTTCTTTTGGTATCCATAGCAACAGAAAACAGACACTCTCATCAACTTAGCTAGAAACACATCATGGAGCTTTTCACTTTAAACTGTAAAGACCAAAATCAACTACTTATTTATGTGCGTGCAAATAAACATTATTATGTTTCAATTAAGAATAACCAACCGGCAAAACAGTCACGTAAACTATTATAGCATGAGGAATAACGACAAGAGAGCACTGAGCTAGAATGCTCAGCTGTGCGTCTTTCGTGCTGTTGATTGCAATGGGATAACGATAAACGCTTGAATGCCGTTAGAAAACCCGAAATGTGTTTTTGGCAAAAAGGCCAACCTGTTGTTTTTTCTCGACATGAAAGTGTCAAGTCATAGTGATGTCTCTAAAGAAGGTCTAAACGAAATCTTTTACATAACCTTCCTTGGTAGTAAACACCAGAAAATGTTGCTATAAATCTAAATAAAATATTCATAGCAAAAGTAAAGCAATAAAACTAAACAAGTAAAGTATGCAGGTATACACATTCAACGTGTGTGTATGTATTTTATTAAAAAAAGAAACCCACTATAAAGCGTATCATAGGATCTGTTAAAGACAGTCTTTAAAAATTTTTGTGCCTGCATGCATACTTTGTGCATACAGTAAACACAGGCAGGTTCTAAAAACATTTTGCAAAGAAATCACGTAACGGTTGTGTGTGTTTAGCTTAAAAGACAAAATGTATACAAGAATAGGAAAACAAAAGCAAACAAAATCAAGCATATGTAAGAAATTTCATACAGTGTGAGATAGAGACCAACATTTGCAATTTGCATATCTTCGGACATTGCAAAAAACCCTTGCCCAAGCAAATGGAATTTAAAAGATACGAATTATATAAATTGAAAACAATTGTATTTCATTAAAAAATAAAGCTTTCCTAATTTAAGGGAAATGTCAAATGCACACTACTTAAGAAATATCAAACAGATCTCAGATGCCTCTTAAATGCATAGATGTTTACTTACAAATTTTTCAAAGGCAAGGCGCATGCCTCTTCATTTAGCAGCCATCTAAAGATTAATTCATCTGTGTTTAAATGAATTATCCAGGGTAGGTCTCAAATTCGTGAAAATAATCCTCCTAATCATAGCACATACGAATACGCAATCACATGTGAAAGCACGACCCTTACTTGACCTTAGCTTAAGAATTTGTTACCGAAATGGAATGCATAGATAAGCTATGGTTTCTTTATTTTCCACTTTGCAGTTACCAACTTATTTCAATAGCCTTTCCAGCCTTTTGTGAAACAGTCTGACGCCGTTCCATTTGCATCGCCTTTGATAATTGAGGAATAAGTTCTAGTGGCGTCGGGAATCACCAATAGTAATAAGTAAGAAAATAATAGTCCGCTGTGACCGAATTTTCTGTACCCGCCACTTACCCTAAAATAGATTATAAAGACCTTAAGAAAGAAAAAACTAAATTTTCTATTCTATAATACTTGACTTTAACGCAGATTGAGACTGTATATGCTTTACGGAGTCTGTGAATCTGTCTTCTGGATTCCGTCGAAATAAATTTTTCTTCACCCTTTGGCGGCGTGTATAACCTCTTTCGTCAGAAAATCTAACTAATAAATGCGCTCTTAAACGTGCTCTCTCTCTTACTTAGCCAGATTATGTAACAGGCAGCTCTAAGCGTATATGATACTTTACAATAGTTTCATAAGTTAGTTTAAATTGTTATCGAATAGATCTTCGTATATACCAGTTTTGCTTATTACCTTAAGGGTAGATTGACAATACACACATACACAACGAGAAAATTTAGAAAAAAAAGACTAACGATTTCTTTCAAATTTAAAAGTTATTTTTCAAACTTCATTCCAGGATTGTGGACGTAGGCTATTTGTAAGTTCTTCTTTTTTTCCTTATATTATGTGAATTTGAAATCTATGTTAGAATGAATGAATGAATGTTAGAAATCTAGTTTATATGTTATGCATAGTGTATTGTGTAGGCATTAGAAGTTTCCATTTTGTTGATGACAGTTCTTCGAAAAATTAATGATATCAAGCCAAGAATAATGTGTTGCTCGTGTACATTTATATTGGTTTTCTTATTTTTACCTCTTCCTATTTCTCTGCTCTTAAGCCAAACTTGTACGGCTTTTCATATATCATACAAACTGCTTTTGTCCTGACAAGCCAACGAGGCAAGCAAAGATCTTATGTGAGCAAAACCTAAGCGAATCATTTCGACCGAAAAATATATTGGCTTTGTCTACATGTACACATATGGCGAATAGGGAAACATGAGAGAGAGAAATGAAGAAAAAAGAGTATTTCTGTCCATCTAAAGAACACCGAACTTATGCTTCTGACCGCTTTCGCAATTTCGCTTGGATTATATGCATTATTTGTGTTGCAGTCCTACACAATATTTTTGATTTGCTTTCCATAGATTGCGATGAGCAATTTTTCGGTTTTTCCTAAGCAAAGCAAGCAACAGAACATTACATTATCGATTCTGAATTGGACGCAAAATAAAGCGGCGAGCTAGTGAATTTGAACGTAACCTTCACACATTTGAGATTTTTTAGTGATTGTTTTTTGATTTTGTTATATGAGGAAATTTTGATCTTTCGATCTCAAGGAGTAGCGAATTCACTACAATAAGTTTGGCTTTTCTGCTTAAATTACTTAACATTTTAGCGTCGTTGTGTTAATAGTTAACGTGAATACCTGTCTTGTTGCTCAACGTCACAGTGTTCGCTGATACAAGAGGTTATTTGAGCATGAACCGATGCCTTCCAATGAATGGGACAAACCCCGTCAGCTGGGGGCTTTACTGCGCGCGAAGTACCGCAGTCTTTTAAAGTGAATGGCCAATCAACCACTCTGGGAAGTGTTCTGAGATCTATCTAGAGTCCTTTAATTTATAGTTACCGAGGATTAGAGTTCATCGTCATCGTCGATCCTGGCGAAGTTTTCCTAGGCACTTGCGACCTCCTATCACTCTTGCGTCAGCATCGCTTAAGAAATCTAATGCGAAAGGATCCTTTCCTGTTTGTGTGGCATAAATTGTGAGTGGGCATCTTTATCTCTGTACGTCCATATTCATATTCATAATTATATGCGCATTTATGAAAAAATAAATATCAGAAACCTTATAGTGTGCATAACTTAGGTCCGCATTTTACGATTAATGATTGTTTCACTAAATTTTTACCTTCGCTTGGCATATACCAAGAATAAATCAATTTTGTCTTCATTTATTTCACTTACAACTTTACTTTTCCTTTTATGAATGATATCAATATCAATCGCATCATTCTGTAAATTTTTCAAGCTAAGTGCTGAAAGCATTTTCCAAAGATCTTATTATACATATAAAAGTCGTATCGTCAGTCATCTGCACTTTACGCAAGCTTTTATTGAATTGCAATCATTGTGCGATGCAATAAAGTTAAGTAAATTGGAAACGAAGCGCAAAAGACACATAGAATACAAATAATTTAATATTAAAAAATCAAAGGAGAGAATCAAAGAGAAAAATTTGGCCTTTTTAAATGTCAAAACGAATCACCAGAGAGTATTAAAGCGGAAAGTAAGTCCATATTTGCTTAAGTGAGAACATTTTTTTAATTATAAAAGAAAAAGACTTAAAATATTTTTAAAGCCTTATCAAAACAGGGTAAAGTATATCAAGTACAGAGCAATGTGTTCACAGCCACCATTCAAATGCTGTCACGTATATCACATTGTCATATATATATTATAATTTTTTTGCTGTTTATTAGGCCATACACTTGTTTAGGTTAACATTAGGTTGTTTTTTGGGGAATGACACATTTTCTCTGTTTCTTCGCCTGAGCAGCCGACTAGGCACAGCATCCCAAGTAACAACTTAATGCTCGCGGCTTGAAATCTCAAGCGCGGTAGAATTTTTAACGCAGGCGACCCTTTGATCTACGTTATCCGACAGCCTTCAAATCAATTTGTAAATTTATTTACAAAATGTAAAGACAATTAATAAATAAAAATTTTAAAAGATCATGTTATTCAAACTTTTACCGAACTGACACCAGTTTTTTATCACTTTCAATGTTTAGAGAAGTTTGCAGGAAAATCCCATCCGGAAATGCGTAAAGGATATGTTTTAATAATGCAATTACATCTCAGCATTCACAACGGAAGAATATATACAAGAAACATCCGAAATATGTCCCTTTCTCTGTAACAGTGGACAATACGCAGGGAATCTAACATGTTGTTACTTAAAGAGCCTTTTTCGATTTCACATTTTTCGCTAATATATCGCAGATTAGTTCCATATCTCTGTGTTGCAATATATGGACTTACTATACCGTACACTTGCTTTGCAGAATTAAAAGATTCTTAACGCGAAAATAGTTTACAAAGTTTACTGAAATCAGAAACTTGGCAAGTCATAGCAGTTCATTCTGTTGAGTTTTCACACACTTGAGTGAATTTGGCCTTCGAATGTCGATTCAAATCTCCTTATCTTAAGCGAAAATTCGGCTTTGAACACAAGTTGCAAATACCAGACTCAACTCTGTTATTCACGTTAATTTTTTTTATTGCTGGAGAATACTTGTTGTTAATCTTTTCTTGTCGTAATGTCGGAGAGAATGATGAACAAGTGAAGCCATCGTTTTATTATTTCATTAGTGTGCTCAAAGTCGTGGTGGAGATATGAACGATATTTTGTTCAGAACATACCTATAACGTTGGAACTTCAAAATAACGCACAATTTCGTTTCACTTGTTTCTCTTTTCAATTTCATAAAGTGACACTCTTAGAGGAAGAATCTTCATAAACAGACGCATTAACCGCAATCCTTAAGGCGACACATGTAAGATTTACATTTACCATCTCTCATGAGATTTTCGATTTCTATGTTTGAGTGAATGAGATGAACAGAATGATAAAAACGGTATATCTAAATATATGTAAATATAATTATATTTATTTATAGATTTACTTAATCCATGTACACATACTTTTTTTGCATATTTATTTAGTTATGTATATCACTATTTCTAACTTTTTTGATCGCTTGCATGTTACACATGTAAATGTTTAATAAAACTTATCCATGCGTACGCGTAAACGTATGTCCTGATTTCATATGTACACGTGGTCAACCATGAAAAATATGGCGAACGCGACATCGATCAAGTGGGAAATCAACAAAGTAGTTGACTTCATTGACACATTTCAACTGCACAAATAACGCGTTTTTTTCCTTGCTTTGCCAGACAAATCAATCACTTGCAAAGTGAATGCATCGAAAAATGGCAATGCAATGTGGTTTTTATTTTCTGTGTTGTTTTCAACTCAGGTGTAAATAATTCAATTCACTTAAAGAAACTTGCCTGCCAAAGCGCAACCACACATGGATATAAATAAAAAAAAAAGCTGAGCTAAGAGCTGCAGAAGTGCGCTTAAGGAATTATAGAGTAGACCAATGGAACTAATGTTTAAATTATCCCTTAAATAAATCAATTTTTACGCTTTTTGTATAAAGAGAGTAACGTTGAGTTAAGCTTTGCAATATACTCGAAATATGTCCATGGTTGAGCCCTTGGCAACGCACGCATTTATCTGTTGCCAACTCTGTAAAAATCTTCTATATTGAATCTTGTAAATAATTGCTTACAACGTAGAAGTACTTCTGCCTGTTGCAGCTTCATTGAATTTTATCTTTTAGTTAGTATGGGACCAAAGTAAGTTAGGCCGGAGGTTTTTTTTGCTTTTCTTCCTACCACCGCTACCTACCACCACACTGTAAACAATATCCGCAACAATCTCTCACCTTGAGCTGGGACTTTTGGGAGCTTCATCGTGGCTGGGGCTGGTCGAAATGGCGGAAAGAGCGCTTGCTTACGAACACAGTGTTACATTGAAACTACTACTACTATTAGGTTAACCTGTAGTAGGCCACCATTCTCAATCGTAACAGAAGTTGGGAGCGGGAAAAGCTCGTGCATACAGTGCGTCTACATCTGTCGCACGAGAACTAACTAAGTGCACGGCGACAAGTGGCGTGGAGTGGTGAAGTTCAGCCATCATGGAAGGAAATCTTATTAGTTACGGCATTGTAAATGTTCGATTCAATCGAATTCACCTCCCTGCCTATTTCCTATAATTACCACGAATATTTCAAAATCGTGTTTTCAATAATAAGCTCGAATTTTTTATTTTTTCTTTTTTTCTCAAGCACATGTCAGTCTCCAAATCTCCCCAAATTCCCCATAGCAACTGTACGGCCAATGTAACCGTCCGACTGCTAAGAAAAAATACTTTACATTTTTCAGACATACATAGAATTGAACATCGAAATCTGCTTTAAGACGAACAAGCTTTTATTTAACTCATTTTCATGTTAAAGCAGTATCTACCTCCCAATATTATTTGTATATCTTAGAGCCAAAGGATATATAAACGGTTTTATTACGTTGTCTTTGTTTAGGTGTACATTGGAAGCATCATAAGAAAAGCTGTTATAAGACGACGTATTTATGTATGAAAAGGAGGAATAGGACGCGTATGCTAAGGCAGCACGTACATGATTTTGGTGCAAGAAGCCAAAGCAAATCAAACAATTTCCGGTTATATTAGATATTATGATGATGTGTGGAATTATTTCCTTAAGAGAGGAGGAATTTTAATTAATTTTGGTTCACGAATGTGTGTATGTTTTTTTTTTTTGGAAAACTGATTAAACCAACGCAATAGTGTTCCTAGTGGTACACAGCAAGGATACGTACTGTGATTTGCACTGTTAAATACTTTTCCTCAAAAATTTACGTTATCATAAAAAAAAGATTTTCTGAAGGCAAGTAAAAAAGTCGTGTACATAATCGCAGCTGTTTGTAGGAGGCTGGCTTTAATGATTGAAAATTGGCTTAACTATCGACATTTTACAGTTTTTCACTACTTTGTTAATACCGTCCACCTGTAGGCCTCAAACATTTGGTAAAATCTACGCCTTCGATTAACTTTAGAATTACCGCGTTGGCCCATCTCAACGCTTTAAAACAGAGTATCATACAAGCATACAGAAGTCCAATATGTTTTGATGACTTTTATTTATATGAAAGGACCTATAGGTATCCATAACCAATTGTTACGTACCATAAGAAGCTGATGTTTAACAAAAACAATCCTTAATCGATTAAGAATGCGAGGTTAAAAATGTGCCACGCTTTGCTGCATGCACACCCATCATATAAAGGAAACGGAAACAAGCCTGAGCCTGTGGGCAGATCATAATCTTCTTTAACGTTGGCTTTTTAATCGATCAAGGAACGCCTGTCCCATAGTATGCAAAATGTCAGCGTGTCCAGAGTTACAACCGCAAATATTGAAACAAAATATACTTTGCTGCTCGTCATATCACATTTTCAAAAAAAACTTCTCAAATATGTATATTCGCCGACGAAGAAATTCATAACAAACAAACAATTTGCAAATGCTTTCATTTCCTGTGAAAAGCTATACAAAATATGTTCGTTTCCATTAAATACTTTGGCACATGCTTTTGTAAATCAATTTGTTAGTGTGTTGAACTTCTTGCCCAGTAATTTTCTACAATTTACTAAAATTAAAGTACACGACTACGTGTCATTAAAAAAGTAGCTCCAGTCAAAAAACGCACGTAAAAACGTATGTAATTTACGTTTCCTGGACTGTGTAGTCAACGTTTTTCTTGTTTGCGAAATTTTATTAAAGGAAATAAGAAACACTCCCTGTGAACAATTTTCGCATGCTGATGCTCTCCTCGCTTTTTCTTCATTATTAAATTCAATTTACACGTAAGCATGCAAGCTCTCTTTCTCGCACTTGAGTCAGTAAACCAAAGGGCCTCTTTAATATATGCGAGCTCCGTTTAATTTTACAACATTTTCATTGCAGTTTACCTAACGAAGAACGTCCCTAAAGGAAAAAGTTAAAAAGTGAGAGAATGCTTTACATACGATTGCAAACCAAACGGAAACTTGTTAAAACCTTATAGCAGCCTTTGGATCGAATTTTCGATACCCATCATCTTGAATAATTATAGAAATTTTTCTAATTTAATTTTGTTGGTTACATAGACATATAAACTAGTTGGCAACCGTTGTTAAGCTAAAAGCGTTAGCTTTTAATCAATACTTACTTTACTATGCCCGCTAAGCTCCTTTATCTAATCTGAGCAGAGGCGTGAGTTGATCATGTACATTTTCACAGTTCATCTTCGTTGTACGAACATCAACGTTCGAGCAAGCAGCGGAAAGACAGATTCTTATGATATTATGGGCATAAAATCTTACGCTGATTAAATTTTAGACATCAGACCGTTAAAGCATGTATAACACATGTTCTTATAATGGACGGTGGAAAAATTGCGACCCTGTGCGCACAATGCGCTAAAGGAGGTTTGGATAATAAAGACCTGAGACAGAACGAGACAGAAAATATGTATTGATAAATATTTCTAAATTTCTCTCCTTCTCTTTTTGTCCCTCTTGTGAAAAAAAGGTTATTATTCAACTGTCATAGAAATTGTTGTCAACTCGTGCCTGATTATTAAAGAAAATTATTTCACATATAACGAGCAAGTCACTTGTTTTGGGCTATGAACTCATGTATTTGTATAACCTACAAGTCGTACAGTAAGTATTTAACTCACACGAAACAAGCCGACCGTGCTATAGAAAGGATCTTCTGCATATTCTTCATGGGTCTTCGGATGTATACTTCTTGCTTGTTACAAACAGAAGCACGCTCTCCTTTAATAGCGAACACAAAAATACGTAAGCTGCAAAGGTACGCGGCTTATATTTGAAAATGCATACATATGCGTAGTAAAAAATAAAGTCGTGACTATAAATAAATATTAAATTCAAAAGCATATTCGCATATAAATTCACGTTTTGTAAACTCAAAATAGTAAACTGATTAGCGCTTTATAGTACGTAAAGCAGATACAAAAAAAAAAACTGAGAGGAAGTCTTAAATATCTCCCACAGTGGAAAAAAGCCCAGAATGTGCTATTGGTTATGGGAAGATTTGCTGCGCGAGACATTCGGGCGCGTTAGATGATTGCAAAATATATTCCGATTTGATACGAGAAGTTTGTAAAGTTTTTCAGCAAAGAATTTTCGCCTTTTGACATATTCGGACGCATTAAGTGTCACTTTTAAGGTAAAAGGCTTAAAATATGATATAGAAACGAGTATCGATTACGAGTAACAGCACACTTCAGTTTAAGCTCCAAGTAAACAGTTTTTTGAATTATTTTTTAGGCTTAAAGTATCAACAAGTGAACTTAAGTCCCAGACATAAGGAATGGCATTAGGGAGGAGAACATAAGTCTAAGGCTTAAGCTATAACATTATAGAAAAGAACTGTTCACGTAAAAAGCTCTCAGTTCAAAGTAAGCATTTTTTAAAATACTGTTTAGGCTTAAAATGCTAACAAGCGAACAATAATCTAAGTAACTATATACTACCGTATTAACATTTGATACCGTTCTAAGATTGGCTTGACAGTCTCCTTGGCTATGCGGTAGACCAAAATGCGAAATTTTTGTGATTAGGCATGTCACAGCATCAGATGTAGACATAGACGCACGGGTAAACGAAGGTTGTAACGGCGAACCAATATACTACGCCGATCACATTGTATATGTTGTATATGCAAGGAATATATCTCGCTAAAGCAATAACATCAATACGACCTTCTTCTTGTAGTAGTAGATTGCTTGGGCACGAAAAGCATTTTTCAATATTATTTTTTTATTCACAGAACACTTTTTCAAATTTTCTTCAGTGCCATCTTCTGTGATATATAGCGCACCTCCACGTTGACATGTTAAACCCAAGTGTACGAATCATTATTCACGTTGATTCCAAGCATATGACTTCACTTGTTTGTCTCTGCTCAGTTTTGTATGTTCTACACACATTCTCTTTTCCCTCTCGTACACAAATTCGGCCTCGATAAATTTCATTCCCACACACTGCTACAGTTTACTCTGCGATGGTACATATGGTGCAGTGGCATTGTAATCCTGCAATTGATCCTGGGATTAAAGGTGAAATTGTGATATATTTGCATATACGAGTGATTATCTTTGACATATGATTATATGTATTAGCATAACAAATGTGACTCACTGACTGACTGTCAGAGAGTGTGTGCTTTTATTTGCAAGCGTTCCTTTTCAATTAATTTATTTTTCGCAGATTTTCCATCAACTTTGATGTGATACGTGTTGTAAACAAGGGAATAAGATAATAGAAAATTTTGCCAACATTTTTTGTTGTAAAAATTGAAACAAAAATAAAGTCAAATCTTCGTTGATTTGTAAAGCAGATAATTGCGAGGTCTTTTGATTGCTAATTTGGTCGCACAAGTATGAGAGAATTCGTAATAATTTTTTATTATTATGGTATTTTATCGTACCAATGCTTTCATTGTCAATATCATCATAGAATTATTGTCATTAAACCAGTGAAACAAATTCTAGGATTAAAACTAGGATCAGCACTAGCAACTAGGACTATCGGCGCTTCTTTCTGAGAATGTAAACTGAACGGCTGCCCTAATCGCTTTAATATTTGTTAAGACATTTTATTCTCCTTATGTTCTCTCAACACTTTCAAGATATCCACGTCACTAGACACCCCGAATAAGAATCTTTAATTTCGGGCACGTTTTGATATTGACGAAGCGCATGTTTAAGCGTAGAATTTTGTCCGCATTTATAACTTGGAGGAATAGATTTTGAAGGACTCCAATGGGTACGCTGCGAATGTATGACTAAGGCAAGTTCTTGTAAACGTTTTCGCCCTAACTTTCTCCGGATTAATTAGATATAGAGGTGAAAAGTGAAAGTCAAATTGCTGTTTATTTATTTTTTCCTCTTAAAAGTGTGGCAAGGCTGACCTAACGTAATAACCTTTCGGTAATAATATACCAAAAATTACACATTATTTTCATTCCAAAAACATCACATGACTTGATTCAAATTTAACAAATTTAATTTACCTGCAATTTTTTGCAAAATTAAAGCTTTTTCTGAATAGCTTACAATTCACGAGAAATCTGATATGGGGTGACGTCCAAAAATTAGAGCCATGTCATTCAAATTTGCTTCGCGTAAGACATTAGCAATTAAGCCTTCTTGGCATATATGAGTTTACATTTCCTGAGGTTCCTTACACATGCTTGTATCCAAAATATAGACCTACGTGGTCCAAATTGGGTAAGGTTGATTCTTTATCCATTTGCTACTACAAACCACTTTTCACCATGTAATAGTGAAAATTACAAATTCTTATCATATAAAGATTCATTTTTCGTATTAACGGTTATACGAGAGGAAGTTCAAAAAATTGCTCCGGCCGACCCAAATTTTTCGTACCAATTTCGAATGTCGAAATACTAATACTTAGTGAGTTTTGTCGAAAAATTTTGAAAATTCCAACTTTTGCATATAATGACCTTTCGCAACACGGTGTTATCTGAGAAGTCGTCCGATCCGAACTACTTTCAACAGCATTCGTTCTTGGGTGCACTAAATTCCATTAAAGTGTTTCAAATCTTGCGGCCTGTACACAATACAGACAGAGGGACAGATGCGCAGACAAGCTTAAATCGATTCGTTTAGTGTTTCGCAATCGATCGGTCCAATAAGAGGTAATTCTATCCCAAGTCCTTCTGGGACTTTATCCTTATAGCACAAGTGTTGTAGGTCACAATGACCGAATTGCTTCAACTAGGAGTACAAACGTGCTCTGGCTGTTTTTTTACAAGAAAATTTATTACATATTTATAAAAGTGGTTAGCCTTAACTAACGGTGCTTGCGTATTCTTCTAAAAATCAATTGGCGTAAGCCACAATAAATTTTTTTAATTAGATTATTCGATTTAATTTTAGTTTTCGTTTTTTGTATTATATAATTTATTCATACGTCATCACTTTTATTGTTAAAAATAAATCGTTATGTTCTAATTCCTCTTTTGTTTCTTTGCAAATATCTCAGTTTTTTAAATCCATTTAAATTACTTGGTTGGTTGGTTGGTTGTTTGTTTTAGTTATCTTAATATATGTCGAACTTGTTTTCAATTGTACAGTGCCATGTTTACCAACACTATCACTTTGTAAATGTATACTTTCCTGTCCGAAGTTGTTAAGCTTTTTGTAAATTCTTTTCGGAGAAAAAATTTCTTATAGATTAACGGGAAAGTAACTTTGAAAATATTTTTCCTTAAAGTTAGTTTGATTTTCCGAACGAAATAAATTTTATTTTATTTAGTTTATTTAGTTTTTTCGGGAGTAAATGAAGGAAACTTTAAGATTTTCAGAGCAGCACTTCAAAAGTAAGTTAGCTGGAGCACTTATCGACTGCGCTGCACCCGACGAATGCGCTGCATCTAACGACTGCGATGCACTTCGCTACTGCGGTGCACCTAACTGTTTTAACTGCCTCTTATAAGCTTATAAGCTGCATTGAGAAAAGAAATGTCCTGGAAAGCGTTCTTTGCTCATTAATCTTTCCAATACCAAAAATTGAGAAAATAAGTAGCAACTAAAAGCCTGTTCAAATCGTAAACAATGCCAAAAATTAGTGAACTACCAAAATTAACGGTTCTCTGCAATTTTCAGTGTTCCAACTAAGACAATACCCGTTTGTTATAACATAAAGATAAACTTTATTTATTTATGTTTACTTTTTATGTCAATATTTTTATTTACACCGCAAAAATCATTTATTCCCTTATTTGTCACTGCCTAGGTGTGCATGTCTTTTTTTGTTGCCGGTAACATGTACGACTTTATATAGCGGTATATACATATATAAACACATTTTTTCACTTTTTCTGAAGTGAGGTTGTGCGTGCTTTAAATGTTCAGGTGCAACAGACTATTAGTGATATAAAAAAATCAATCGAAGAAACGGTGATGTTTATTAACTTTAGTTGAAAATGATTCGGATCGAATCACTTGTTGGACCACTTCTCATATTATGCCTTATTGTGATAAGTGCTGCAATTGTTTTTTAGGTATTTATTTCATCTTTTCTGGATACAATAGCCATTCGGCCGAGTTACGCAGCAGTTACAGTGATAGCTATAGTTAAAGGCTTAAATTATGATTATGTACAGCAGAAAGTCGCTCAGACGCAACAGCAAAATTCAATATAAACGGTTCAAGTAAACGAATTTTCATACTACATCTAAAGGTACTACAAAGTATGGTCGGCCGTACTAGGATTGAAACCCGCAAATGACGATTTGGCTGTCGCGAAACTTATCACTCGGTTAAGGCGTAGCCATTTCGACAAAGAAGACATATACTATAGTCCTCAGATTTGTAGACCGATGTGTTGTACGCTATGCTCGGTTTGGTAAGAGATGAAAGTGAAAGGATCATATTAGAGTTCGACGTTGATTAATTACATAGATTCGTTTCAAAAATTTCAATTTTTGCTGTTGAATATTTGACGGATACGCCAATAGATATTCCAATAGATAAACCAACCCACAATCGTCAATTAAGAATACAAGAAATTTATAAACGAATGATAACTTTAGTCATCCATTCGCTTCTGTTTTAATAATTGCTTGAAAATTTTAATCGGGGCGTATGATTGACATTCGCTTGGCATTGTCTGTTAAATTATTAATGCGTGCGTATCTTTGAATAAATATTTATTTACCGTAACATCACATTGTCAACAAAGGCAATTAATTTAAATAGCATAAGAAATCGTTATTTTTCAGTCGTTATTTTTAATTGAAAAAATCGTTTTACGCAAAAATATTTCTGCATTTTTTTTCTTTTTCGAATAGCTGTCAGAAACTGGAAAAAATTGGTTTAATTATTACATTTTATTGTCCTTTCATATTTTGCTTCGAGTAATAAATTTCCCCGATATTTTACGTTAAAGCGCTTTTGTCTACATTCATGTCCTGTGCAAAGAGTTTCTTCCTAGCTTCATACTATGCCATATATTGAATTTAATCACAGCAAAAAAAAAGAAAAAAATTAAATTGCATTAAATATGTGAATTTACTGTTTGTATCTTTTAACCGAATCTTATTGTGACTTACGTAAAAAGGGTGTTTGAAATTCGCGAGAGAATGGACGAATCAACAGAAGAACTTTTCGCTGTATGCCTTGAGTGTTCGAACTAATTGATATTCCGCCTTTCCTTTCTCTTCTTCTCTGTTCCATTTCATAATAAACTGAGATGAAAATTTTTCGCAGCTAGCTGATGACAAAGAATCGTCAACAGATCGCCTTTTCATGACGGTATTACAAAAAAAATCTTCTGCAAATAAACATCGGCAGCTGCCCAAACCAAAAACTAATTGCTTTCTTTTTCATGCAAATGCTCTAAAGAACACAAATTATATTCCTTTACGTGGTCACAAGCGAAAAAACGAAATCATTGTTGTCGGCATGAATAGAAAGAACATTGGAGGGTGCAAGGAAGAGACACATGTGAATGAAAGCTAAAATCAAGGACGAAAAGTGCAGATAAAAGCGAAAGAACGTATTGGCCAATCTTATGTCTTATATCTCACATGACATAGCATTATAGCTAATCCCTTACGTATTTCGTCATCAAGAAAAACCCCCCACTGTAAGCATTGCAAACAAACATGTGTTTAGTTGCATGAAAAAACATTTCTTCTTTTCTTTTTTCTTTTCCAAAACTACATTTGCCAGTCATCAGTTCAACTTTAGTGTTCATTCTTGTCTACCGAGAGCGGAGAGTGCAGAAAAATAGAATGGTAAAGAACGGTAAGAGAGTAATTGGCTTTCGAGTATAACATTAATAAAACCTTAAAAAAGTTTAAAAAAATTAAATATATTGAGTTCATATGACAGTATTGACTTTCTATAATTGCACACATGTTCATCCGCAATCCTATTATTAGTGTGCCATGTCAAGAATTCGGGAAAGAATTTATATTCAATGACCTATAAAATTTCTCTTTACTCTACTCTTGTTGATTGTTTATCGTATAATTAGCAAAAGAAGAATATTCAGTATTTTTCACTGTTTCAAGGGCACATGAAATTGTGTGCTCGAGTTAAATAACATGTGAAGAAATCATAAAAAAAGCACAAAGAACCCTATGACATTCCGTGGCTCTATTTTTTTTTACAGGTGTTGTATCACCCACGCCAAAAAAGGTAAAAATTTTTATATTTATATTTGTTGTGGCACACACGTAATATGGAAAAACCTCAATATGGTGTCTTTTCAAAATAGAGGTTAATCAGCTTAAGTTGCACTGCAGAACTGCCTTATGACTGATTGGGCCCATTGTCAATGCCCGTAGTGTGTACACACTAAGAATTTTTCTGAAAAACTTGAATCCGATAGCTTGATTTGTGCGATAGGGAGAATGTTTATCGCAGATATTAACTAGATAAACAGAGAAACAGACAGAAAAACACGCAGGCGGACAGATGATTTACTATTTGATGCTGATCAAGAATGTAGGTACTCTGTGGGATTTCTATGTTTTCCTTCGGGATTTTGCAAATGTGACGACAAAATATGATATTCTCTATCCTTCGGTTTTGGATACCAAAAAAGTAAAAAAAGTGTCAAAAAAGAAAGAATGGCGTCCGAGCTTAAAGCGATAGCTTATAAAAATCCTTTATCGAGGAAATAGGCAAAAGAAACTCTAAGCAGAATTAAACCCAAAGGAGGAGCATGGTACCTTTTGAAAATAATTCTCCCATGATATACATCAAAGTATTTCACTAATTTGGCATTTGCTGAAACATTTTGTTCATGATATATATATCAGAATATATAAAGAAAGTATTTCAATAATATGGCGCTTATTGGAAAAAGTTTTTTTATTATATATTGCAGAGCGGGAGCAATATGCTAGTTTTTGGAATACATTTTTTTTGTTTTCGAAAGAATTTTTCCCATGATGTATAGCAAACTTCGGAACATTTGACTAATATGCTAGTTTTTCAAAAAAAAATTTTCATGCAAAGTTCAAAGAAAACGTGGTTTAGAATTTAGCTTCCTAAGACATTAAGTACCAAGAATGTTTTGCAGGCCCTCGTTCTTATTCGGACAAGAAAAGCAATATTTACATTATTCAAATGAGATTTTCCATCGAAGATATAATAAACAGGATATAGAAAATTAATTCCCCTGGAAGTTATTTGATTCAATTGTATTTTTTGTTATATCTATTTTTCAATGGAGAAAAAGTGTAATTAAACACGATACGTTCAGTTCGGTGGAACAGTTTGGCACACATTGTGTACTTACCGCCTTTTTCCTTTCGAAAAATCTGCTTTTCCGGGCGAACTTACAAAGAGTTCTAAGTAAATTTTTAATCGTTTACTTATTACGTTTTACAGACATTATTTTTAATATACTATCCATGAAACTTTGTTTACCACATTGCGAAAGTAATGATGAAGTTGGTACGTCTTTCCGCATTGCAAGAATAGGAAATGAACGATGCCAGTCAAATGTACACTCACCAGTTTCTTGCTCATATTAATTACATATGTACATAGGAAGTCATTTGCTTATTCCGAGTTTATAACCCTTCTTTGGAAAACTTTGTGGCAACAAAATGATGAATGAACGAATACATTGCAAATTTTATGTCACCATCATCATCAATCTGCAGAAAGTGTCATAAGATGAAATATATTCTCGTATGTTGAGGCAACCACAATTTTACATGTGGGAGGGGTATGAAACGCTTGTACGTATTTATAGACGTACATGTTGCTTTAAACGCAGTTGTTCTTGAGTAATTGAACTTTTCCTCATCGCACTATACGTACACTATAAGATAGGTCCTAAGCATTGACGACCACAAGTATTTGAAGCCTAGCAATACATATCGTTAACGATAATATCGATTAGTTGTTGATGTTTGTCTGCCTGCCTATCTAAATCACATATGGTTAAAAAGATTTGTTCTTATATATAGTTTATTCACTGGTTTGGTTAATTTTATAGAACAAGTATTTGGTCCTACGCCTTTTGTTAAAAATCAAAATATAAAAATGAGGATAAAATATTCAATTTAAAGCGCACACTTAGTCTTTCTGGTTTATGTAGGCTCTTTTTGGGAATTAAAATATAATAATGATTGTATCCCACACCATTTGTGGTGCAGGGTACATTAAGTCTTATTATTAAGCGGACGTAGATAACACGCGGAAGAGCTTAAGATGGACTCAACTTTCATTATACCGATCGATTCAGAATCATTTTCTGAATTTATTTAAGCCTAGTTCACGCTATAGGTCGCAATTTTTGAGATACTTTGATGAAATTTGGCACACTGACGTGTTATGATCCAAGCGCGGCGAGAAGTGCTCGAAAACGTGACGCTATGCTAACTGTTTTCAATGGCGTTTGCTCTTGCATCGAACCACGTTCGCGTGCCACGCTTGACAAAAATTGGGAGCTGTAGGTTGGCAACAAAATATTTAGACAGACATCAGACGGAAAGGCGGACAGTTGGACAAATAACAAAAGGCAGGTCTATCTCAAGTCTCTCTGGCTGTAACGAACGCAGCAATTTAGTGTGCTCTTTACCACGAATGATGTAGGGTCTAAATATTCAAATTATTTAATTTATTTCCGTGCGAAAAATTTGACAGAATCGTTATGGAAATACGTTCTGATGTCATTCTAAGTTTATGTGTCAAACTTCATTAAAATTCCCTTTTGCTGTTTTATTTGCTACTCATTTATTCCTTGCAGGTTTAATGAAAAAGTTTTTATTATTTTTTCCCTCGTTCTCTTGTGTGGCATTTCTTGCTAGCAAGAAACTTTGACAGGAGTGATGACAATATTAATAAGATGGCTATATGTGGTATACGTTTGGTAACGTAAAACTTAATTATATATAAAAATATAAAAAACATAAATAAATAAAAAACACTGATATCTATGTAAATAAAATTTTTTAGACGCTAAAGAATTACATTTAGAAGATTACATTAACATGATTAACATTTACCAGAAATCTTAAAGGACAATTTAGAGAAATTATTTCCACCAAAAAGACTAAATGCTTACCAGTAATCTAAACCGATCGCTGACTTTAAATTTGAGGATAATTTTTTCGATTATATCATTTTGCATTTCGTTACGTTACTTTACTTTAAAATAACAATGAACACTAAAAAAGAAGAAGTTGTAAGTTTTGGCAAAATATGTTTCATTACCACACTACGAGATGCAGGACTTGCATCTTGCTTTTTTTTATTTTTTCATTTACTGTCTGCAAGGCACACAATAGCTAAGATTATATGCGCCTACATTGACGACTCTACCAGACTTGAGATTTTAACCCGCGATCATTAAGTTGTAGGTCACGATTCTTCTTCCCCTTCTCTTTTCCAATTAAAAGATCTCTAATCCCTTTGTCTGTGTTTTCGCATTCCGGCATTTTTCGGTAGACTTAGTTCACACATAGAATATTTATTTGCAATTTACATAAACCAAATTTCGTTTGCACGATGTTCTTTGAAAAGGTGAGCTTTCACTGCTTAAATTTAAATTTAATTGCAATTTATTCATTCATCGCACTATAAAGAACGAGTCATGGTTTCAATTAAAACATATGCCTGAAGGGTCTGCATTTTGCCTCTATTAACGTTGCCAACGTGATGGGCATATTTCAAAAAACAAAAAACATTTAAACGTGATATTTATACTGTTGTCATCATGTGCATAATTGCGAAATGGTTAAAAAGCCACTCATTTTTTCGCTTACGTCAATCATTCATAAGTAAATTTAATGCAACGTGCAAATAAAAGTCTCTCTTTGCAATTTAAGAAATGGAGATCAGCAAATGTCTGCCTTCTGCCTTGTATCGCATTACAAATAAATGTAAGGCGTAACACATAAAAAGTTTTTAATGTTAAAACTAATGTATTTTTGTGGAGAATTGCGAGAATGAAAGAATGAATTGACCATTGACCAAATTGCGTTTAGCAATAATTTTATGTTAATTTAAATATAATTTTGTTGATCCTTACCCGCGGCACAGATTACTAGCAATCGCTTTGCATATGAAAAGATATTCGTTTCTATTTCTCATGGTGCACAGACAACAAGAGGACTAATTAAAAGTTAAAGAGCAAAACGAAGACCATGCAAAAGAAGTCAGGCAATAAGTTAAGAGAAGGATTGTTGAAAAATTTGATAGCCATTCGCTCGATTGTAGTTGAAATTAGACTTTGGCAAGTCATTCTCTTTTCCAATGGAATTCTTATAAAGGATGTGAAATTTTTAAGGCAAGAGAAGAGGAAAACAACAGAAAAGCAAGCAAGAACATTATAGTGTGGCAATGTTGACTATTAATTACCCTACACCAATTCGCCTAATAAACTTACTCATATGTTTTCGTAATAATACACCAATGGTTACAGATTGTTTTCATGCAAACATATACTTTTCATAAAAGCCCACATATTGGAAGCATCCCACACATAAGAAGTATACCTATGCTGTCCAAATTCGATAAAGTTGATTTCTATGTCAATGAACCAAAATTAGATCTTTTTACAATATAAAGACTCAGATTTCGTAGGAACGGTTTTGGTGGACCGATCCGAACCATTTTCAATAGCGTTCGTCTTTGGGTAAGATCACGTCAGTGTGCCAAGTTTCATCAAAGTATCTCAAAAATTGCGACAACCATGGACAGACAAACGGACAGACAAACTTCGGATCGGTATGATAAAAGGTAGGGCTATCTTAAGAGCCTTCAGCGTGTCACTTACATCCGCACAAACTAAATATACACTGTAGGATATTACAATGTAGGATTTTCTTTATGAAAAGCAAGAAGAAAAGCAAACGGGCAAATAATTAAATGAAAGAATTTGGAAAATGATTCGGACTGCAATGTACATATGATAAGTTCTTTTATTCGACTGCAACGTTAAGAGGTGGCTTTGGTGGTGAAATTTTGAACGTGAAAAATGGCCGCGCACCGGATGAAATGCAACTCTAAATTTTAAAAATTTCATGGTGAATTTGTTAAGACCTTTCTTTTGATAATAGAGCTGGCAGGACTGACCATACAAAAAATTGTTATTTATCTATGAATAACGTTAGCAAGAAAATCAGAAAATATAAGCGACGTAAGTCCATTTCAGATGGTAGGTATACAAAGTTTGTCTTAACCGACTTTTTACTTACTTTCTATTGGCATTTGCTTTCTTCTTTTTTCGCATTAAATTTCATTTCATTTTTTCACTTTTTCATTTAACATTACTGCACAATCTTGGTTTGCATACTTAATTGGCTTTCATTAAAACGTGGTGTGAGATAGTGCCTGCAGTCTGACTAATCAAATAAAGACCGATAATTGTTGTTGAATTGTGCAGAGACAATAAGAAGAAGAAAACATTTGCATTAATTACCTTTTTCGTGGCTCATTAATTGTATTAAATTAGTTGAAAGGGTGGATTTTTTTTGTTCGTTTTTATATCAAACTCGTAGGAAATGAAACGGTTTACGAGAATATAGATTTTTCGATGATAGTAGTGGTGTCACTTTAATTTTCTTAAAAAGATGTATGTTCTTCTTAATCTGTTTGCAGTTGTTGTTATCGGCATGAGTTACGACGGATAATATGTTCAAATGCAATTCCCATTGAAAAAAGCATAGCTAGTTTAGTGTTAAGTGAAAAGGTAGTATGCTGTCGCTTATTAAGAGAAAGATTCCATAAAGTTGTACTTATCTAGTTTCCAGTACAAAATCATGCTCCAGGATATAACAAAAAGCGAGGGTAAATTTATTGCTAAAAGATTACTTTCTATATTTTCTAATGTGAAGTTTGAGTTCGAGAAAGGCTTAGAAAGCTTGCTAGGAAAAAGCCAGCCAGACATTTTTTTCGATTTTTTGGGAGTCGCAAAAATTCGAAATCTAGGCCTCAACCGTATGTGATATAGGGCAATATGTACAAAGCACTTGAACGAAAGCATCAAAGTTTATAGGCGGGATTGGAAGATAAACTCTACACAAATGAATTGTATACGAATGACGATTCGCTCTATATGCACATCATGCATCAGACATGTTTTAAGTGCTTGCGTGTAAATTATATGTTAATCCTTCGCATTTAATTTGTTCATGCTTACAGCCGCATTCCGGACGTTGTGACTGTTCACTAGTTATAGGAGAAAACTATGTGTTTTCTTGTCATAACAATCATGACTTGGTATCCAATTTTATATTCGCAGTAAACTCTACCCAAATAAACTTTGTTATAAACAAGGTCGTTAAGTCAGGAAAACAACAAGCAAAAACAATGTAGTGGTACACGTCTAACCATTAAGTACCCTACATCACTTCGCTTAATATGGTTATTCATGTAACAACTTTTCAAAATTGTGCTTTATGTTGAAAGTGGTCCAAAAAGTGGTCCGGCCCGAAGTGTTTGCAATACCATTCATCCTTGCCCCTAAATATATCCATGAACTTAAGTTCATGAAAACCTCTTGTAAATTGCTGTCTGTAGGTTGAGAAAGAAGACGGATTGTCGAGCTTAGCTTTCGAAAATGACTCTGAATCGATCGGCAAAAAGGGCGCCCATCGTAAGTCCTTCCGGGGATGGCATACATCCCAACAAACACTTGTACCACGAGTAGTGTAGGATATAAAAATGCACTTCGACATGCCACGTATCTGTGGCGTTGCTCAGCATAAGGCTGTTAGTTTAAATTGTCATATGCAAGCCTCTAACAAGTGTCAAGTTTCAGCAGAAGCCCATTGTAGTTAAACATTGAAAATATTTGAAAGAAAGAAAGGAAGAAACAAATACACAAGTTGTGTTCCTTTTATGCATTATATAATTGTTGGTGTCAATCTCATATCAGAGTAGCCTCACTGCTTTTTCTCTTTAATAGTCAGATTTAACCGCAAACCTTATTTTGTCATATCATTTGCAATTGCGGAACACACAAGAGCCCAATATGAATGTTTAATGAGTACACTGGCCGTTTTGCGTAAACGAGCAATAGCGGTAACATATACGGCTGGGTCTGTGCCTTGTGTACACAAGCATGATGTCTGTTAGGAACTTTTTTTCCTTCACGTTAGCACATTTGCTGCAGAGTAAATAGTAGCAATAAATTATATTGCTTGTTAGCAAGTATAAGACAAGATCTCGTGTTTAATATGTGCTTACGTTGTTTAGTTTTCGTTTAATTTTTATAATGATTTTGTTTAATTCGCTGTAGCAGCATTATAAAGTATTCTGTGGCGAAGATAGTTCGATTTTTTGCAAAGATAATAACTTACGTTCCGCACGGTGGGTTGCCAATAGGAAAAATAGATTAGAGCCGATGGATGGAGTTATAGAAACGAATTGCCCTACACTCTTAAAGGTATTTCAGTACGTGTATGTCTATGTTTTGATTTCTTTTCTTGTTTTATAATTTGTTTTATTTTGGTTTAAAAAGTGCTTACAAAGAATGAATCTATGGTCTGTGAGTACATGAAGTAAAGCGAAATTTTATTTGTTAATGGCGGGAAACGTTCTTTTTTTATCAAAATAAATGTCATAGTGAAAAATTGTCGTAGGTCATAAATCAAAGCACAAGTATTTTACTCACACAAGCTCATCAATCACACATTTTCGTTAAGCTATAAATCAAAAACTATATAAACTGACAAGCATAGTCATTAAATTTTTCCGTTGAACAGTTTGCTTTTTCTTTTCCCAAGGAGTTGTATTGGTCGTGCTTTTCTGTATTCAAACCCACAAATGAATAATTGAAGAAAAACCATCAACAAGCAAATGGAAGTTCAAGCGAAAACAAATAAATAAAAGGAGTGAAAAGAGAATCAAGATTTGTACTGTTTCAAGTGATTGCAGATATCAATATTCTTTTCATTGTTTTGGAATCAAATGGCTTCACTAAGGAAAATCTACATATAAGAGATACTCAAGCAGTCGACGTAACAACTGGAATGCTAATATTTCCAAAGGAAGTTGTGGCAAAATAAAACAAACAAGAAAATGACATTGGACTGTGGCCGAATCTTTTATATGTAGCCACCACGGTTACGATTACGACAAACCCTCTAAAAGAAGAAAAAATCGAAAAATTAAATTTCCATACTCTGCAGAATTTTTTTGCTACGAGTACCGCAGAAAAAGCCGTCGAATATAAAATGGAATCTATTCTCGTTGTGCCTATCGTACAATGATCTCTAAGTAAAGAGAGAAAAAATCTAGGACGCAGCGGTGTTCTCCGTTTGCGTTGTTGTTTGCCCTATTTTCAATACCAATGTGAGTGGAAGAACTGCCAATGTTTTACCTCCAAGCTAATATAATAAATTGGCTTTTGCGAAAGGTAGAACCTGAATGCCTAGATAAATTTAGAACCTAATATTAACTGAGCATGTAAAGTCTATGAGGATTTCTTCTGGTAATTGTAAAAGTTTCGACAAAAGAAATATTTCGCGAACCTGTGGTGATAACTTCAAAAATGTGATACGGTAATAAGGATCTAAGTAATGTAACACAAAAAGTTGCATTCGTTTCGTTTTTTTAAATGGAGAAGAATAAATTCTTCCAACAGCTTATTATAATATTAACTTGTAAAAGAGAAGTATTTTTTTGTCAGGGAGAGAACGAAAAAAATCGTTCTTAAAGCGAGTAGCGTATTCAGATACTTTTTATAATACTTATGTTGCATTTTACCTTCTGCTAATTAATTAATTGTGAAAATGATCCCGACCTTCTTTTAAGTAGCGAAGATTCTAAGGCTGTGAATAAAACTGAGATTTCGTCACTTGAAAATGCTATCTTTAAGTTATATGCAACTGTGTAAGTCGCTACACTAAAGCATATGCAACATAGTTTCTTGGAGCTTTGAATAAGCCGTGTGGAGAAAACTTTGCTTTTGCAACTTAGCTTGAAGGTTAGTCCTGTTAGTCCTTGCAAGTGACGAACGGTGGATGCTATGTTATACCCAAAATTCTAAATGCGACGATGTGGAGTAGGCGAACCATTAACATCGACGATAAAGCTGCATATTCATCGCGGCCTATTTGGAATGGGCGCGGTATAGTATGGTTTGTTCCAATCAAATGAAATCATCAGTAGGGAAAACCAACGGCCGCAACTGAGGTAACTACCGGAAGCAATAAGCCTCTAACATTTTTTAATAACATCTCCGACATTTTTCTAAAGAATTGACGGAGACTAATTCACGCCCCTATTATCTCACTAATATCTCATTTCATTTGTTGCCGCATTTGATGGGCTCTCAGTTAATATATGCTAAACGTCTATTACCTTATTTTACAAGTCATGCAATGCATACAATAAATAATAACGGAATCAAGTTTTTAACAAATACCATTAACGGCTATCTTAAGTTATGTTACTTCCCGCGAGTGTGGAAATCATTTAAAATAATTGCAATTCTTAAACTAAATGAAGCAGGAAATTGTCTTTCATCATACAGGCCGATAAGCCTGCATTCCTCAGTCAATAAAATGTTGGGAAAAATCATCAACGAGAAGCGAGCGCGTCTTTCACAAAGTGATAGCTTCTATTTAATAGGCACAAAACTCAAGCGATCTTTTCTACTCGTAAACGCAAATCTAGTTTCCCTTCCTAACATGCCTCGAGGATTGATCATAATGGCATTCCTTAAAACGAGTGAAGTCAAGTATGTAAGTGCAATATTAGATCCCCAGCTTAACTTTAACTGGCGGATCAAGTATATTGTTCATAAGGTTAACAGTACTACCAAAATTGTTTATTCAAAAATGCAAGATTAAATATAAACGGCAGAGGCGAATTAACTACCAAAATTATATATCGTTTCTTCATGTTTTATGCTGCCTCTACTGCTTATTGCGATATTCAAAAAACTACCAATTGGGCAAAGCAATGTCTTAGAAATTATCTATAATCTGCACTGGCATTTTCCTGCACCTCATCTACTCTCAGTTTCCATGTCGAACTTATTTGTGACAAAATATTAAGGTTAAGGTTAAGTGTCATTTTTAGAACCAACAGTCGAAACTCACAGCACTCCCATATTAAAGAGCTACAATTACTGCAAATATTTCTTTTTTCTCCTTTTTCCTTTCTTAGTTCACAAGGATTTTTATACTTGTTTCTTAATCTTAAATACAATTAGTAACAATTTTTTAATTTCGAAGTTGTAAAGGAAAAATCTTTACTCTTAAACTCGTTCATTTTTTACATCATGTCGAACACAATTTCTAAACCAAGTCCATTTTATTAATTCGTTAAAATTTTTATATACCTTAAGCCATACAAAGTGTCGACACGAGCTTTTGCTTAAACAGGTTTTAGTGGAATGAAAAAGTAGGAAGAAAAGGGAGAAAAAAAGAGAAATTGTACCCGCAGGCGTAATTAACATAAAATACCATATGTTTACATATGAATTTTTGTGCCTGGGATTTTCACGATAGATCCACTTTCATCCCCTGTTAGACCACGATGTAAAACAAACTTGCTTTTAGGCTATAGATGACTGCTTTTTATTTGGCGGAAAGCTCTATGTTTTCGCTGTTAGAGAAAGTGATATCCGTTCTTATTACGTCCCTCGATTGTTGCCAGATGTTCAAACTATAAAAAAAGAGCAAATGCCAAAATGTACGGCCTCTACAAGTGATGTTAAGAGCTCTGCTTTATATTCATTCATTTCATTAAAACGTTTGCAATGCCCAGAAGGAACCATCAGAGACCCCACAAAATATTATTGAATCGATTTAAGCATGTCCCTCTGCCTGTCTGTGCAATCTCTATTGTAAAGATTCTGCTTTGCGACAAAAAATAGAAAAAATCGGTCGCGCCCATCCCATACTAAACAGCATGAAAACTCAGTTTTCTAATTTTTTTTATTTTTTTAATGTTAAGGGTGATGGATACAAACGATTCGGTTACAGCCGAATATAATTCTCTCACTTGTTATATTTACATGCTTAGTATTTTAAAGCGGCAGATGTTGCTTTTAATAACAGCCTATCACAGCCTATCAAATACTAAAAAGGAACCAGCAATGCAAATGACTTTCAAATTCCAGGTTTCTTTAAGAAAACAGCATATTCCATAAAATTTCCTATCCATCCATTCATCGGTGTTCTTTTCCTTTCCTGTGACACGGAAAGCTTGAAGGCAATCTGCATACCTCTCTCCTTCGAGCACTTCACCTGTGAGGGTATTTTATGTACTTCAAGTGCACTCATGTATGTCTCGGTTATTGCTTCGTTGCAAATGAACAATTTTCTCTTATTTTCTGGGCCAATTTGACATGACGCGAAAGCAACAGTTCAAAATCATTCATTAGATTTCATTTACGGTCGAGTCGCCTATAACAACTTTGTTGTCATCGACTTTATTGCTATTTGAGTATGTTTTATATGATCGTGCTTATGATGTTAGTTGTTGTTGCACTCATTGGAGCAGTCAATGCTATTGTTGAACTTGTTGAATATCGTAAAAACATTTTGACATAATTTTATTTTGTGATACCCGTTATTAGGTATCTATAGTTATGCGTTTTCTATTTTTTGATATGTGTTTTATATTGGTTGCGATTATGTTCTTTTGTTACATTTATTGAATTCATAAAGTGAATTGCTTTGTATGTTTTGTTAGTGGATTGTCGAGAAGTCTTAATATATCAAGAATTCTCATAATTTCTGTTTTTGACGGTTGCTTTCACATCAACTTTGATAAGAGTCTAGATGAAGGGCAAAAAATGTACATGAATGTAGAGTATTTGCATGGTGCAAAAACAATAAATACAATGCACTTGTGAGAATGAAAGAAGAAGAATTTTCGAAATTGAATTGAATTGCAAGTCACAGCAACAACTCGCTTATTAAAGGTATACACGAAGGGTCATTTGCTTTAGGGAAGAATCGTTGCACCCTCCTCCTCCCGCACGCATAGACACGCGTACACACATATGCATTTACGCGCTTGAAACATTCTATGATACGCTGTAACTGTATCCTGTATGTTACCCTCTAAGTTTAAAGGGTCATCTATCTAGGCCTTCCTTGAATGAAGCGCGGTTTCGTACCGTTCAACATAAACTGTCATGTGTTACTTCAGATGGAAAGACCAGGGCTTCAACTTAAAGCTGATTACATGACCAGGACCTACGCATACCATACGTTCAATACCGTTTCGTGTTGAACGACATGTAAATAATGATGTTCTTTATATATAAACATAGATGCAGAATTGTGAAATAAATGAGTGACAAGTTTTTCAAAGAGAAAAAAGAACAAAAAAAGTCGCCATATTTTTACTACTTATTTTTGCTGGAAAATATGTGAAAGGAGCCTGCTAATCGACATATATACATATACGTATATATATTATGTGTTTTAAAGCTGCAAATAAAATTTCAAAACAAACGAATAAAAATTGGAAAAAAGCTAGCAACACACTAATCTCAGCCAACACCGTACAATTTGTCTATTGGCTTTGAATCCATCCATGGGCCTTGCAGGTATTTAAAATGCTTTTTATCTGCAATTGCTTTCAGTGGTTGCCAAGCATCCGGTACATTCAAAGTGTGTGTAATCTGACCCTATGCGACTATGTCCAGAAAGTCGACTTTTCGTACATTTCTAACATTTCTAACATTTTGCTTCCTCCTCCTCTCCCTTTCCCCTCTTCCTTTCAATTATTGATTTTATTTGATTTTTCGGTTGAACTGATTCCTCAAATATTCAAGAATGCTATGAAAACCTACGCAAAATTCTTAAAGCGGGCATAACCGACAACTATGTGAACAACGTCGCTTCACCTTGCATAATCCTTCATTTAGGTTTGTGTTAAAATACTAAATGTTATATCTCGTTTTGGCGAATCCAAGTAAACTGTAAAATTTAATTGATTTGTTAGAGATCCTATTAGTCTTCACTTACTTTCGTCACAAAATATTAAAAAGCAAGCAAGAACATTATAGCCCCAATACAATTATTTGCTCGTTGCCGTCGTAGAAAACTAAAAATTATACTTTCTCTCCTTATAAAAACTTGTCTCCCATAGCAACCCTAATATATGTCAGAGCCCAAAAAAGTAGAGCTATGTGGGCCGAATACCCTACTGTTAGTTCTTTTGGTTAATTTGCTAATACGCACCAATTTTCGTCATAAAATAGGAAAAATCGAATCTTTCTCTGAGGGGCTTACTATTCGGCAGAAATTTTATAAGGAGTGGAGTCGGAGAAATAAACCCATGTTGTTCAAATTCGGTTCACTTAATTTGTATATCAAATTATTATCATAAACAAACTTTCATCATAAACGATCATTTATTTTTTCCTGAAAATGTTTATATGCGGTGGTATCCGAAATATAGACGTACGTGGTCCAAATTGAGGAAAGTTGATTTTTTTATCAGTTTACTATTATGAAACAATTTTCACCATGAAATATTGAAAATGGGACCTTTTTGCAATATAAACACTCAGTTTTCGTAGGAAGGGTTGTGTGAGAGGTGGTGCAAAAAATTATCCCAACCGAAGCAAATTTCTCCTACAAATTTTAAATGTCGAAATATTATTACTCAGTGACTTTTGTCGAGAAAGTTTGAAAATTGCCATTCCTTAATAACTTTTCACAACAACACGTTACGCGGAAAGTGGTCGAGAAAGTTGTCCGGTCTGAACCATTTTCAATAGCACTCATCCTTGGGCTGAAACATGTCAGCGGAACAAATTTGATCAAAATATATCTGAAGTTGCAACCTATAGGCAGAAGACAAGGACATAAGACATACACACAGACAGACAGTAAGACTAACTTAAATCAATTCAGAAAGTGATTTTGAATCAGCCGGTTTTATAAAAAATATGTTCGTCTGTAAGTGTTCTACTTTCCTTCTAGATGTTGCATACATCCGCACAAAGTTAATATACTCTTGCTCTACAGGTAGTCGTGGATATAATATATGGGTTAAAAAATTACAAGTGCACAAATTCTATTTACTTAAGACAGTTAATGTAGGCATAGGAAACTCTCCGTCCTGAAGAACCTTGAATAGACAAACACCGCAATGTAGGTATGTTTATGAATAGATGAACATACAGTTAAAACTAATAACACCGAACATTAAATTAAAACAGGAAGCTATGTCACACACCTGTATTCAGTTTTGGTGAACAGTTGACAGTAGTATGCATTCTTTGTATGTTCACTTGTTGTCAAATAGCAAAGCGAACATAGTCACTTTAAGCACATTTCTCTACTAACAGATTGCATAGTATTACTGTCGTAAACTAAAGTCTTTTATAAAATATGACATTGTTTTGACATAAACGTGCGGTATACGTTTATTTCATGTCAACCTTATAAGACATAAGCAACTATGTTGGCATACAGTCTGTTGTTCTATGTAGTACATCAATTTCTTTGTTAAATAGGATTTTTTTTATAATTTTTATATGATTTAATGCCTGTCTGTCGTTCTTCGTTACGTACTGCGAGATACAATTATTTTTATGCCTAAATTTGTCTCTAATTGGTTCCGGGTACAAAGACATGGTAACATTTGGCGAAGAGTTTCGTAGCATATTTACTCGTAACCTGTAAAGCATAATGTACAAATAATTGAATAGAGTGCCTTTGCTAACACTCCTCCGTAAACACAGTAATACTTAAATATATCTGTCGATGGTAAAGAAAGAAAGAAAGGGAGAATAATACGCATATCAAACTGATTTTCCTTTAATGTATTTGTGTATATTCGGCTTGTGATTATGTTAAGATAATGTTTTTTGTATTCAGCATATCGGACGCACACCCTTGCAAAGGAACTGACTTAAGATGTGTTCAAAATTAAAAGGTTCTCTTAAGTCTAAGATGTTGTTTGTCACCATTCAAAAGAATTTGTATTTCTTTTCATAGGATATTTGTGAATATTCCGAGATTAATCCAACTGGAATATCGACTACATAAAATAGCGGAATTAGAGAATTAAGCATAACGAGAAGTGTATGTCGCTGGAAGTACTCCAAATTCGTTGTAGGTAATAGTACCTGATACGAAAAATCTCTTTACATACACGACTCGAATGGTAAATGAATATGAACCGTCCTTGACTATATATGTATGAAATAACCAATACCTTTTTCGTAAAGTTATTAAGTGAGGCTAATAAGTTCTTTAAGCTGAAATTGGTACCCACCGCATTCAACTTCCCCAAAATGTCAGGTGGAAACGAATAACTTCTATATTGGTTTGTGCTATGTAAGTTCTAGCTGTTTTACCTGTCGTTCAACGCATGCCGTAGTGTGAAGACATGGATATAATTTACTGCATTGTATATTTTTCTATTTTAAGCTGGAATATAGTAGAACAAAATGCAGCTAAGGCTACGGAAATGATTAATTTGGCTTGAAATGAGAACCCTGTAGGTTAGAAAGAAGATGGCGAGATTCCATGGAAAAAATTTTAATCTGCAAAATTATGAAAATTCGCATATGTTCGTCCGTCTCTACGGAAAGTTGCCCAGGAAATGGCCTTCAACTTGGTCTGGGAACATTTCCCGATTATGGCAAATTTTTGAGACTTGAAGCCTTCGGGTTCTTACTTGTTCAGATGTATGCTGTCATATTTAACAGGTCAAAGTTCACGATGTGCGACAATGAATCGATTACTACTTCAACTCGAAACCCCGAAGTCTCTATCCAGAGGGCGTTCGTAAGTTGTCCACTAAGTGACAAAAGACCACAGCTAGTGATGATGAATATTTCGATCGTTAAACTTTGCAAGAAGTGTGTTTTAAATACTTTTAAATTTTATTAAAGAAAACGAAAAGATTTTATTAGCACACCTAATATAATTGGGTTTTCATGCGAATGTTTACACAAGCGTTTGCGCGCGCCAGACCGCAAAGTAAACAAAGTAGTCAACTAACTACTCTTAGATAAGCAACAGCAGGAAAAGGTAGATTTCGCACGATGGTGTCGTAATTAGGCGCTTTGGGATTTGAAGCCCACCAAAACGAAATTAAAAAGAAAAGATTATGGCAGTATTCCGTGATGAAAGTGCGATCGATCAATGATTGTTAGACAACGGAAGGCATTAAAAAAATTTGAAAGAATTCAAACCACATTTCAGGTAAGGAAAATGTGCAAACATATTTTTACAAGCTTTTCGAAGGGCCTTTTTAATCGTACACTATTTGAAATCAACGATTTGCAAGCTAGATTGTGTTTTGATGAAAACCTTAAAAAATTGTTCTACTATTCGAAAACTGCAATTTTTACTGCGGACTTTTCGAAAACTTACATTAAAAAAAATTAAAAATGGAAACACTCCGATCACTTTGATGCGCCACTAAGACTTTTTGTGACTGATTTTAAAAATCGGTACAGTTCGGTGAATTCATTTTCAGTCACTGATCCCTGTCCTTTAAGGTTATCGCTGGTCGAGTTGTCGGTACAATTGTCACTGACATTTTTCCCAAAGTTAAAAAGGGCTAAAATAATGAACTATTCTGCAACTTCTCCAATCTACAAAAATTGTTCGATGAGAAGACAATACAAAATCTTTAGCACTAGTCTTTCGCTTTAGTTTAAGAATATAGCCCAACCATAGGCTTTGGAAGCGTTTGTTTATGTACGATTGAACCGAATAATATAATGAAATATTTCAGATTTGCTGGTTAAAATTTGTAAATGGCGGGCGTAGCGTGAAAGAGTGTTGCTTTTGATTTATTATGGCAGAAAATTAATTAAACTAATCAGATAATCAAATAAATGCATTTAATTAAATTGAAATTAAACAAAAAACCGAAAAACAACAAGCAAAAACACTGTAATGGGCCATAACACACCACAAAAGCCCGTACACCTCTCTACAGTTATTCGTATAACGAGTTTCCAAAACAAGGTGCGAGAGACACCGCGGTGCACCAAATGTCTTCAAAATATCTTAAAAATTATGGCCTTTAGTATGGACACCACAAAACGAGACGGGCAGACTAGCTTAGATCGATTCAGAAGGTGATTCAGAAATTGATTCTGAATCGACTGCTATTATAAAAACTGGGTCTATTCCACATGCGTACATCCGCACGAACGTTATTGTACCACAAGTGGTGTAGGGTGTAAAAATCAATACTACGTTGTATGTTTAATTACTTCAATACAAATCCATTGTCAATGAAATGGTTCTGAAATGCTTATAGGTGATAAGTGAATACAGGCGATGATTTTCAAGAGATTAGTTAGATGCTATTGTTCAGTCGTATAATTGTTCAGTGCAGCTTAATTGCAGAGATATCAACGGTATATGATTTTTTATTATTGCGTTTCATGTTTCTAAAATCACACCACATGTCCTCTTTATTGAATAAAAAGTTAATTAAGCAAAAATCGCTATATTTTATGCATATCCTATTATGCTTCGCCTAACCTTCACCGCCTGCTATCATGACATTATTAAAGCGCTTTCATCATTTTCAACCACAACACATTTAACAGTTTTGTCTGTTCTCTCACTCACAATTTTTGTACGAATTTATTGACAACTATTTGAAATGAATGGAATAAGCGATTTTAGTGTCTGCTTAATTTTAATCTAATAAAAAAACCAACAAGAAATAAATTGTATACGGCTTGAGTAGAATTCATTAACACGCTTCGTTTGTGTGGTTTATTTTATTGCGAAGAACTTAAAGGAAAATAAAACATTCGTTCACGTGTGCGTGCTTCAAAGGTCGTCTCGCTTAAATTGTATGTGTTTGAATAATTCGTTCATGTTCCATCACCTTTCATCCTCTTCACCTTTTCATCTTCTACGCCACTAGCTGTACGAAGTGTATTGTATTCGTACGTATGTATGCAACACCTAGATTACAACGTATACCTCCTATCACATCAATAGGCAAGGAGTTTTCTAGGTCGACTGTATCTCGTCTGTTCGTCCATGCGCGTGATGCCTGTGCATTCGGAGTTCTGTGTTCCATTTACAGGTCGCAATTTTCGAGATATTTTGATACACGGACATCTTTGGGATCAAGGCCGGAAATGGAAATGGATCGGACCATTTTGCCGACCAGCTTTCAAAACATGTGGCAATCCAATGCTATTTAATTTAAACATTAAATGCATTTAATGTAAAGGAAATTTTCATGCTGCGCTTAAAACATGTGCACATGCGCAAAAAGTCACAGTTTCGTACAGCTTTTGATCAGGGGCTACACTTGGACAAAGTAGATAAGGGAGAAAGCTAGAGAAACATGATTACTAACCTTCGCTCGCATCAATTAGACGATTTCGATTTGAACAGAATGCGATTCATTGGGAGAAAAGTACGGCGATCGTTTAATCTCCAGGAATATTGATGTGCATTACCCACCAAGATTATAGCCCATTGCATTTTTTCTCTGCAATCACTCTGAAATCACTCCGCAATCCGCACATGGTTTGTATATATAATCCTTAAGTCACTTTCTCATTTAAAAAGACGTTTTTGTATATTAACTTTTTTGTTATTTTAAATAAAGAATATGTAACCCACTTTGGACCATAGTAAGGTCATCAGAGTTTCTACTACCGTAACCAATATGAAGCAGTAAGTTGATGGATTTGCAGAAAGAAGTTAAAAAGAATTATTCTTTCGACGTGTGTAAGTCTGTCGCGTTTAACCCCTAATTGAAGAGATTTCAAGTGAATCTCGACATAATATAACAAAACATTCGATCTTATTCTTCTCCACTTAGCGTCCGGATTCACCTATTCATGCTAACTCTTACAAAACTTGATGATGGGTATAAAAATTATGTGAATTTTTCGTATATAGCAAAGCATTTCAAAATTCGTGCGAGTGCGAGACGCAAAGGTTATATGAAAAACAAGTAAGAAAATTACATTCCGCTGGATCCGAATCTTGCATACCCACCATCATTTATTTTATCATAGCAACACCACTCCTTATTACACGGTCTGAAAATTTCTTGTGCTCGTGGCAAACGTTATGAAAAAATGAGTATACTTCCTTCCTTGGAAAGGTAGTCGGTGTAAGGAAAGGCGTTTGAATGACAGGCGAATGAGCAAATCATGTACTTGAAAGCCACGAATGTTACATGAGTTTCCTCTTTTCGTTTGAGCGACAAGTTACGTTTAAGATATTTATGGATATGCAAACAGGCTTAAGAAATTTTAATACGGTTTATACGTGTATGCACACATGCCTGCACTGGCAAGAAGAAATGAATGTTATGTTAGACTACAAAATATGAGAGATTATGCTCTGTGCGTACGTGTGCATACATAGAAAGGTAAGTAAGTAAGCATAGCTCTTTGGTAATTAAAAATATTTTCCTTATTTCTTCATCGAAATACGTGTGTAAATCGATGTGGGTTTTGCAAAAAGTTGTTAAATGAAATGCATGCAAATCGACTCTTTAAGGCTGTGCTTATTTTGAACGAAGAGTTTCGTAATAATTATTTCATTCCGATTAAATTTCCATCGTCATTATTAGACGAAACGTAATCATGAAGTTAAAACAAATATTAGCTTACTTTTAACGTAAGGATGCATTCTCATTATATTGTTTGGCAACTTTTCACACTGACGAAAACTTGTATCCTTCTCTATTATACTCTAAGCGTACACATGAGAAGTTACACACGCATGTACACGTCTAGAATGTATGTCTACTTCAGATAATTTAATACTTGAACGTACTCGGATAGCAAACGCTTAACATATTTTCATGAATACGGGCTTAATAGTTATGTGCGTAGTCCTATGTGCATAGTGAGTTGCAGCCTTTTAACTCTGTCTTTTATGTCAAATTAAGCTAAAGTCTAGACACTCCAACGTCAGATAGCTAGAGGGGGAGACTAAGTCTACTCAAATTCCTTTGCCGATCAAGAATATTCTATACAGATATGTCTTCAACCCCAACTGCGATTTGGCAAACCTACGGATATAAATCCCTGATGCTGCGGTTGTGGATATGAAGATTGTAACAATTAATATCCAAGTTATACCAGAGAACAAACAGAATTCACTCTAACAGAACTGATCTTTTTCATTCAAATAATTCATTTATATATATTTCTCTTTATTTTGTTTTTTTTATAGTTATCTGTACCTCAAATTGCAAGTCGAACCAGTTTACACTATATAATATTAGATGGAATCAACATGTATTTAGTTTGCGCATAGACCCGAATACACGATTTTAACTATATAGACCCGCCTAAATGCATAGATAGTTTGCACGATGTGGAATGCTGCCAGATTGTATTACAACATGCTTTAAAATATGCGGCAAACACGATATATGTTGTACGGGGTTCTATTCAGGTCAAGTAAAGGGATCTCCAATCTACTTTCCTCTCTATTTCAAAACTCATGCCAAGCCGAACGTTTATTATTATATAACCACATCAGTTACATTGCATGTCATCTCTCCTTACGTACTTTGATTTTTGTTAAAGCTCAACTTCATCCTCCTAATGGGAGAAAGACCTTTGAATCTAAAAAAAGTAAAAGTTTCTTCGTGTACTTGCATAGACTGTCAGAATATTGAATATTTTTGTTTTACAAGTTTTACATTCTGTACAGTAGGTCATAGAGCAGTCGCTTCTTTCTTTTCTGCCAAAATTTTCAAATTCAATAAGTTCCCTATTTCGTGCACGGTGAACTGAATGAAAGTGTTATAAAAAAAACTAGCAAAGAACCATATGTTAAAAGTTTACAAATTCTACTTATAGTATGAGCACATAATGTAAGTACTAGCAAGAAGATATGTAAGTACATAACAAATAAATGTAGAAATAAAGACGAAGCCATCATAACGTTCTCCCACAAAGTTTGTTTCCTTAGTTTTTTTTTTTTTTTGGAAATTTCTTAAAGACAGGAATTCGTTAATATTTTTTTTTCTAGTACCGAGCAACGAAGGATGAGGGGTATATTAATTTTGACAAAATTTTTGCAACACCCAGAAAGAAGTACTTGAGACCCCACAAAGTATATTTATTCTTGACCAGTATCAAGCTGTGAATCCAGCACGGAATTTTACAAACCAATTTCTAACTGCCCGATTAGCTACCAGTCCTTCACCGCATTCGCTGCATATTTTTTCAGGCGTCGCCTTAGTGCTATTGCGCTTTTTGATTCTCCCTTTCAGGGGTTAAGAAAAATAATTGACAGAAGACTCACTGAAACCTCGTCTATATAGTGAAACGAAAACCCGTTTGTTTCTGTGACTTATAGTGGGTAAATACGATCAATGGATTCTACCTAGCTGTATCGGAAGTTACTTATGACTCGACCTAATATATTCAACTATTTAACAATAACATAAACGTATTTCACACCCACTCTTATAAATAAAATTGTGGCACTTGCAGTAGATTGATGACGATGGTGACATAAACTTTATAATGTGTTCACTCATTCATTACTTTGTTGCCACAAACTTTCACAAAGAAAAGCAATGACTCCCTATGTACATATGTAATTAACATGAGTAAGAAAATAGCGAATATTTATTTATATATAGTGGTATCGCTTATATTTTATCCCTTCAATGCGAAAAGACATGCTAACTTCATCCCCACTTGCATAATATGTCGGACAAAGCCGGAAAGCGCAATGAACTCCGCAGAGTTCAAAAAATTAGTACAATAAGAAAACCATGACGCGGACATATACGTTCCAAAAATAATGAAAAACATATAGACGGATAACAATTTGATCAGAACTTTCTGTAAAGAGAAAGACAATTTCTTGAAAAGAACAAACGCCATAAAACTGAGCACGTGGTAGGCATCAACCGATTCAGTTAAAATGAAATTTCCAATTTTAATTACATTTCCTTCTCTACCGAAAAATAAATACCACAAGCAAGAGATAATTGAATGAAATGACTTTCAGAGAAATTAGTTATCTATACCCTATTTATTATGTCCTCGATTGAAAAATACATTTGAATAATGAAAACATTGGTTTTCTTTGTCAGAATAAGAATAAAAAACTTTAGTACGCTCTTTGTTCCTAAGATCGTAAGAAATTGAATTCTAAACTACGCTCTCTTTCAAAATTTTATATTGATTTTAATAGAATTAATAAATATGATCTCTGCACTGGAATGCTGGCCAAAATATATTCTGCCTTTTGAAAGAGTTTTCTCTGAAATCATATTAAAGAAATTGAGTGAAGCATTGCATTTGGAATAGGACGAAAGGACGGTAGAAGGAAGCGCAAAATCGAAAGAATTAAAAAAAGTTTCGTAAGAAAGGGGACTTCATAATCATTGCATTACCGCGTAAGCTGAGAACACCTCGATGTTTCAAACGAAATAAATATTCGTTTCTTTTTTTTTTGGTTTGTTACTCATTAACTGCAGCAGATAAACCTACAAACACTTTAGCGTATAGTCTATGGGTGATGCTGCAGCTGTACAAAGTGAGGGAAAATTGGCCGCGCCTATCCAATATGATGTGATAACCCGCAAACGTAAGCTTTAAAAATCCTATGAAGTGTATAAATTCTTGACCACTTTCAAATTCTGGATGTACCTACACATCCTACAGATGCGTCTGTTCATCTATCCATTTGTCCGCCTGCTGTGTAGTACCTTTGATAAATATACTCCCGTTCACAAAAATAAAGATATCATCTACAAATATGCAAAGAATTTCGAAATGACTTAAACTAATCAACGGGTCTATGGATCAAAATGTTATAGAGTATGAAAATGTAGTTCTCTTCTTTGTTTTTAGTTTAGTTTAGCAGTGTATATAAAAGATCCGGTGGCGGCCGAATGAAATTTCCTTACGTTTTATTTACTTAAATGATTTTTGAAATATTCCAAAATGGAAAATGTGTCGAAATCTAATAATAAAAGATTATATATATATCGGAGACCTTAGAAACTTTATATATTTTTGATCAGCGGATTTAATCACATCCTGCTACTTGCCTGCAGAGTTCTCCGTTGTCCATTTGCATAATCTCCGTGGCAAATACTCATTTGTAAAAAGTACGGAATTGTATGGCTTCAGAGCTGGGGAGTTCGCGCAGGCAGGGTTTACATTGAAGATGGGCAAATCGGTTAACGAGCGTGCCTCCAAACGAAACTTCAGCTAAAAACATCGAGTTTCAAAAGCAAAGAACAAATGCAACAACATCTTCTGCTTTTTCGGATATAAATTACAACAGATGTGACGATAAAAATTTTTAAATTCTCTTCTGAAAGACTGATAAGCGCAGATTGATTCAAAATTTAATCAAGAGTGTGTATGTTGTTTAGGGATTCTGAAGCTTTTTGTAACAGCTCGTACCTAAGAACGGCTCTTATTTACACCAACAGAAATTAAAATTAAAAAATGTGTTCTGTAAGCAAATTGACGAATCTAGAGTACGTAAAGTTATATTCAGGTATGCGAATAAACAGATAAACTTTTTTGTGTGAAATCATCGCTTCTGTTCGATTGCATAACAAAAACATGGAACTCGTTTCAGTGAATGGCTAGATTTTCCTATTAAATTAATTAATTACACTTGCAAATAAATGAGTATCGATTTTTTCTTATTTATTCAGAGTGAATTTCATCAGTCAGAATGCTCGGATTGATTTCTAATTAGTTTAATCAACTCTCTATTGCAATGAGTCAAGAGCCGTCGGGCTTTTTATTCCACATGAAAATATTAAATGTTTACGTTGAGCAGATGCAATCTATCCCATACTATTCATTTCCTATTATCTCATACAAATTCGGTTTGCATTAAGCATTGGAGCTCTTTTGTACAAAACATGAACGATAACATTTTTAATAAAAAAAGGAAAGAGTTTTTCCAACGATGTAATTTTGAATGATTTAACATATGAAATATTGAAATAACAAAAATTTGTTCTATATATTTGAAATTAATTAATCAATTTGCTAAGGCGTTTGCGTCACCATACTTGAATTGAAAAAAATTCATACTGTGAAACAAATACAATCCGACGCACTTGACTCTGTATAGAAAGCCGAGCAGATCAAAGCCGCGACTGCCAAGTCAGTCTCAGTGACGGATTCATATCTCAGCGTGGTTAAGATCCTATATCGTCTTAGCTATAGCGAGTGCTCAGTCGGTACATAGACTGGAATGTGGCCAGTTATTATTCTCCTCTTTCCGCATTTCTTTCTGTCCATGACTGTATTACAGCTGTAGGAAACGTCCCGTGATTGATGGCCCATAGCAAAAAAAAAAGAAACATATCCGCGACCGTGCCTTCTCGAAAACGTCTGGAAAATATATCGAAGAATCTGAAGTTATGTTCGACTTCCTTCACAAAACTGTAAGATCGCAACCCTCACTCATATGTCCATTTATGCTATCAGCGTAAGTAAAGCGAATATTTCCCATTTCCAGCAGAAACTTGTGATATTTGGCTATAGCTTTGTTTTCTTGGTGTTTATATCGTAAGTGCATTATGGAACCAACTAAGCACGAATAATGCTATGAGAATAACATAATACATCAACTAATTGGCAATTTTAGAAAACAAGAATTGAACACAAAAGACCTAATAATTCGCATTATTAGTAAAGCCTCGGATTTATAAATTTCTAAAATATATCTACATATATACGCTACCCAATATTCCCACACACTCTTTACCAAGCGCGTGGTAATAGTAAAGTCATTAAAACACTTGAATGCACATTCAGTGTATACTGTACAGCGTATACTACAAAGCTTGGGAGCAATATAATGGGGGCTTTTTGTTGTACACATTCAAAGAGAAAATCTCTAATGATTGAGCGAGCGGCAACCAATGATTTGATAAATTACTTGCACGTAAACATCTTTTCGATTAGTAACATGCGTGCACATGGAATCCACAAATGTTTGCGATTATTCGTATAATTTTCACTTTAATTAAAAACTAATATTGGTTTTCGTAGTAAGTACAGAAACGATGAATAGCGTTTTAAACATTGCATACTTGTTTATCGTTGTTAGCATTTCCATCAAATATGATTTTCAAATCGTCTGTTAATATTGTTTTGGATTGATTGCTCAATAAACGCTCACAAGAGTGTGAATTAAATGGATTTCGATACCAAAAATATACCTAAAATTATATAAAGTCCCGATTTCATGCGGCAGACTTGAAATAGTTCGTAGTACCTGATTGCTCAGTAAAGAATGCCGCAAGAAGATGACTTGCGGCACAAGCGTTGATTTGTCCCTGGTTGGGTTTCCCTTGCCGAGAAATGACCCTAACAGAAATCGATTTAACACGACCCTCAAATATTAATATAATTATTTTTTATTTGCAACCGCCACCATTATTTTTGCGGCAAGGAGAGCGTTTATCGCAGACAAATAGACGTAGTCTGAGGACAGGCGGGTAGACGGACTGATGAACGAACAAACATGCTTAGATGGATTGAAATGTATGGGCTCATATCTGTTTTACCGAAATTCATTGAAACTATATAATAAATTTGATGGGGGCAATGCCATCAACTTTTTTTTGGAGTGTCGTCCACAGGAAAGTTTATCTCCAAGAATTAATACATTTTTCCCATCATTCCTTTTGAAATGAAGGAGAGGTTTTTATAATGGGGTAGCCAAATACCTGAGATTTTATTTTTGTTGCGCAATCGACAATCGTAGAACAAAACGAGATAACATTTATTGCTCATTTATAAGATTTATTGTATCTATAAATAAGAGGAGAAAATCATGAAATCTTATCAGTTTTAATAAATAAAATAAACCTGCTTGCTCGCAAATAAACCGTTACTGGTTTTTAGTATGAGACATTCTCAGTTACCCGTAGAAGAATCCCATACGAAGAAAAACACGATTTTCAAAACCCAACTTAAAAATATAACACACACAGCGCTTATATAAGACTTGAAATTTTGTTTTTGCTTTAAGCAGCCGAGACAATAGCAGAAAAGCCCGCTCCATTGACACACAAGATTCATTAAAGCGCGAAATTTAGTACAGGCATCCATAATGGTGAGAGACGTAGGCAACATAAAAGCTATCCGATATAGAAAATATATTTGTAGCTGTAAATATTGACAACTGCATATCATTTATTATCTTTAAAACACATTCACAAGCGCCCCAGTTAGTCTTGTTTGTAGTCACACTCGGCGTCGTTGGGAAAAATATTTAGCTCCGTCTGATTGACATCGTTCTGGATCTCGTTCCTCGTCATAAGTCTTGCGATTAAATTTCAATATCGCCAAAAATTGTTCGCGGAAAATCAACTCTTGAAACCTTTCAGCCAATTCGGCGCAACATAACGGTTCCCCGGGATGCTCTCGATAGCACGCAATCAATTCATTCCGTAACATTAGAATTTCACCTTCAATGTTACTCGTCCATTCGAGCGGCTTGCCAAATTCGTTTTCATATTTCTCTTTAGTTTTCTCAAATTGTTGTTCTTCCAACTCGTCAAATGCATGATCCAATAAAACATCAGATTTGTGGGTCCATTCGTCAAGATTACGCTTATAATGTTGGTTATTCTTATCTGGATATTGGTTCAGCCGCTCCTGCTGTCGATGTCTTTGTTGTTGCTGCCTCTGTTGATGTAATTGCTGCTCTTGTTGCTGCTTTTCCTTCTCTGACATTTTTATGTCAGACTTATTTTCACTTTGCCTCCGAGCATTTTCCAAGCGTGTAACAACTGACGGGGATACTTCAACTGATTCCCGCCTCTCCGGATTTTGTACGCGCATTATATGTGGGATGGAGTTATTGGCGCCCATTTACAAACTTTTATGTTGGTAAAATAATTTTTTTTTAAATAAAATTTTGAAGTAAAGGCTAATTTAATTCGATGAATATTCTAAAAATAATTCTGATAGATTTCATTTGCATATGTGCTTGGAAAGAGAATAAAAATTTTATACAAGAAAGTTAGTAAATACAAGTCTTCGAATTATTGATAATCCATAGACCGATAATAATAGTTCTGGAACTGCAAAGTAATGTTTTCATCTTGTCAAACAGCGGTTGAAGAAGAAACAACTGCTAACTTAGTGCTCAATTTGTGTAGATACGCACGACGAAAACATTTAAAAAAGCAGTAAAAATGCAATGAGAAACCTGAGAAACTGACAGCATCATCCCGAATAAGCTCACATGAGTATTGACTACCTAAATTATCGCTTGCATATATATATAGACTTGCAGCTTTGAAATTTCGAAAGTCGGGGGCCGAGAGTAAAAGGAGCGAAGCACGACGCACCATTACATACATTAGACCACATGGCTTGCAGTTATTCGCATAATGACTTTTTGAAAATAACACGTTATATATGGTTAGGTCGAAAAGGTGGCCCGAGCCGAATGATTTTCAATAGCATTCGTTTTTCGGCCGGAATGTGCCGACGTACCACATCTCATCAAATTACAGATCTTACGTCCATAAAAGCTTAATACCACTTGTTGCGTAGGGTATAAATAGAAATAAAAAAGTCACACTAATAGGAATTGTTGGGCTCAACACACGTACTCACAATAAAATGTACTACTCGTATTTTTTACCGTCTACATTATCACTTGAAGCATAGCACCACTGTGATAGCCTAAAAAATTCAGCTTTTGGACAATTTTTTCGTAATAGAAGGAAAGTTAATGGAACAGTAATACTGAAGAAGGTATTTAACGTGTCTTCAAACGTTAGAAGAAAAATTTCTGTTGAAAAAAGTAACTTGGTCAAACTTACATCAAAAAAGAATTATGATAAGAGACGTACTGTGTCTCTGGTTTTGAAAAACATGTCGAGTCATGTTTACAGCAAGTGCTTTTCCTATGGCATTTGCTTCTGATTTTTTTACCTTTTTTTGTGCATTCACTCAACATAGCTAAGCATCATATTGAGCCTTCGGATGTCGGCTTGTATGTTTAATTCTTTGACAGTTCAACATTACGTACAAGCGGTCTAAGGCTTAATTCGCTGTAGGGGTTACATCGGTTTCGAACAGTAAAAAAGTCATAGATTTTCTAATTTTTTGTAATATAAAAAATAAATCGTGAAAGGGCAATATTTTAATATAATTTTATAAAGTTTTCATTTAAAAATTTTAGCAATGTACTTGTCAAGACCTGGCTTGCGGAATATTCCTACAGAAATGTATATTACTGGTGGTCGGGATAACTCGTTATAGCTTTATTTGGATTAAAAAAATTAAATATTTTGTGCTGGAAGGTGAATAGGACCTTAAAAATGAAACTGTACTAAAGGACGGTATGCCTGCTACACTCCGAGCAGTTCATGTCTCCAATGACTGGGTTTTCCGAGGACTCTCTCTCCTACAGATTTTATCCGATTACTTGAAACTTTGGAAATATACTTTTGAAATATTTTCACATGTCTCTCCATCCGTCTATTTGCCCTCCTTCCTATCCACCTGCATAGTGGCTGTGGCAAACATTCTCCTAGCCGCGAAAAAAAAGCTATCGACTTCAAATTTGGCAGAAACATTGGAAGTTCTTGCACACAAGAAAAAAGCTATAGCCGAATATAATCATCAGTTTGTCATTTTACTTAGAAATGCCACGACTCTGGGCACTAGCTTTCATCTGTCCGAATATTTACAGAGACTCGACTACGCGCCCTGTCCACAACAAACGGCAACTTTTGCATTATTTACTGTCAATTGTAGTTACACTGACACTTCAATGGCCCAAGGATCATCATTATTACGCTGCAGCATATATTCATTTTCACTTTGTGTACGTTTGAGACTTATGTATTGTTTCAATTAAGTGAAGTACTCTTTTAGTTTTTAATATTTCCTCATGGCCACGACTTGTTAAAGAGACTGTAGCAAAAATGTTGTAAAATGAAATGTTAATCGCGCACAAGTTAAGCAGGCACTACTGCCTACTCAAGTGCGTATGTGAATGTTTGTATTTTCATGTAAAATGTATTTAAAAACAAGTGAAAACACTTTAGTAGCATACGGCCGACTATTAAATACCCTACATCACTTCGCTTAATAACAACTTTTCGAAATAAGGCTTTATACTAGAAGTGGTCGGAAAAGTGGTCCGATCTGAAATATTTTCAATAACGTTCATCTTTCATCACATCATCCTTCAAAGTGTGGCCTGAAGGTTGAACATAAAAAGTAAGATAGACAGGGGGATAGACAAGATTGGATATAATAAATAGCGAGTCTACCACTGCTTCTTGTGGGTGTTGCGTGCGTCCACATAAACTTAATGTGCTATTAGACCACAAGTGCTGGAGAGTAAAAGGTGGGCTGTCGACGACGCAAATAAAGTCCATTCTGAAGCACTTCTTACACAATTGCCCTATTATTTTACCTTTAATGTAGCGAAATATTATTTTTGTATAAATAAATGCCTCTTACTAAAAAAGAAAAAAAATAGTTAATTAAATTTTAATATTTTTATACCCAAAACCTATTGATGAGAGGTGCATTCATTTCGTCAAAACGTTTGCAACACCCCGAAGGCATTTTCATAATTATATGTTGATTTGAGAATGTTTGCCTGTCCGCCTGCACGTATGTCTGCCTGTGTAATAACATTCTGCTGGTTGTGAAAAGAAAAATTTCGACCGAAAATTTTTCATGCATTTTAGAAAATCTTGGCACTGAAAAAGGTCTGAATCGATCAAGCGAGACGCCGACAGCACAACGTAAAATGGGAGCAGCTTGGTTTCCAAAAGCAAAGAAAGGTTGGGCTTGAACGCTGCTTATAGAGTACAGTAAGACACAACAGTAAAACTTTGCATATATGTTCTATAACTGATCCTTCCAAACGTTCTTAAAAATGAAAAACATCGGGCACACCTGCCGTATATTGTAGAGCATCCAAATTTCATTCTTTCATGAAAACGCTTGCAACACCCTGAAAGATATCCCCCCCCCCCCCCCCGCTCTACTGAGCGTTTTCGGCCCTGTCTGTTTATAAGCCTGGATGCAAAATTGAGAATTTCGGTTCATTATGGCACAACTATTAGAAGTTGTTGCCACCAAGTTGATATTAAAAATCAACTCCATCGGTCAAAAAGCGCGGTCTCTATACAAGGGAATCCTTGTTTTCAAAAACAAAGGTTTGAGTATTTTGTTTATTAGTCGTAGATTACAACAATATTCTATTTCAATATAAAAGTTGTGGATACAGGAGATTCGGTCTCAGCCGAATATAATTTGCTTACTTGTTTCTGTAAGCAAAGGATATTAAGCGCGTTTTATTGTGTTTATATTGTCAACGAGCAAAAAACAGAAAAGGAAAAGAATTTTCTTCGTTTTAGATTCAAGCATACTTGGAGTACCTTGGCATTGGCGAAATTGTTGCTACCGCTTTGTGTTTCAACAAATATCTTTAACACATTCTTTTGAACACAATCATATTATATACGACCGTCGCTTTTCGCTTTTTTTTTTTTGCTTTTGTTGTACACACGGCATTTTTAGTGGAATTAACTATTTCGGAATATTTTATATGTGATGCCTGCATATGATAGGTGTGTCAAACTCTTCACATTTTTAGGCAGACTTACATTTTCGCTACACTTTCTTCTAGCTTTACTTGTAGCACTTTTTCAAATTATGACTCAATTTAAAATCTCAGCTAAAACAAGTCCGAACGAGTATCAAACGATGTAGGAAAAGCAAAAAAGTTTAATAAAAGATCTATAGCTACTTAACATTTCATAAAATTAATAATTAACTAATTAACAATATTTTAATACAAACTTTATATGTATACGTACAGTGCATCTAATTGCCGCCTAATAACCTACAATAATCTGAAAAATGATTCACACTATGTATGGAATTGACTTGGTCACAACCTTATGACAGGCTTACCAAAAGTTACTCTCGATAGTCGGTGTTGACCGTTTAACACTGAACGTCTTGTTTCAATGTTCCACAATTTTTGTGCATCTGTTGTAAAGTAATCAAGTTCAACACAAACAGCTTGTTTCTACACCTAACATATACATATGTGGTGTAACTTTTCCGCATCAACAAAACACTCTGTTTTTTTACTTTAATTTTTATGTAATATTTTTTTACTTCTTCCATTCAGAAAATCATCTACCGAAAATTTGCTGCGATGTGATAACAAAATAAATAACTTCAAGGCATTTAGACAGAAATTACATATTACTTTCAAATTCTGCAAAATGATATCAATTAAACTTTAAAAAGGAAAAAAAAAACAAACATTTTCGTAAACCATTTTTAGGATGTACACTAAAGCAACCAGCAACCCCATACATATACCCTATTTCTGACATGCATTCACCTGCACATACACGCACATATATCCGTTTATGTCCACGCAAGTAGCATGCCATAAACAACCGAACAAACCGTTAACACATAAAAATCAACAACTACCAACTCCATCTAAAGGGAGTTTAGAGTAACAGCAACAACGGTATCAACAATAACAGCGACGTCCTCAACACCAACAATAATAACAATAATAACACCATCGTCAACAACAACAATAACAACAACAGCAACAATAGCAATCACAACAAGAAGGAAAACACCTCTAGTATTTCACAAGGCGTTCCAAGCAAATTTTAATAATTTTTCGTTTCTTTCAAATTTCTTCATCAATTCTTAGAAGACGTGAAACTTCAACAATTTCGAAAAAAAATTGCTTTTACATTATTTATTAAAAGAATTTGAAATTAAGTGAAATTGAATAAAACTAATATACACAACAATAAATTTACTTAAGTGTTTTAAACATTATTGAAGAGATGTTTATATATAAAATTTAAAAATTTGTAAATATTTGCAAAAATCAACAGATTTTTTTTACATTTACATGTCTTTAGTTTAAAAGGTAATATTAGTAAAAGTAGTTTAAAGAAAAATTGATAAAACTTTCATATCCATCACAAGTGGTACATATATTAAAGACTCCACAAAGTATAAATAGATATATACTTGATCAGTGTGAATAGTAAATAAGATCTTATGCATGCCTTTAACTCTCTTTCTTCTTCCCCCTGCCCGGCTGCCCTTCTACTAAAGTTAGGACTCTAAACTACTCAAATGTTCATCTCAAAGGTTTTCCTTTTGTTATTCTCTGCGCTTTAAAAATCTATAAAAGCCTGCCAAGATATATCCAAAACGACCAAAAACAAATTGTTTTCCTCCCACTTTCAAGTTACAATTTTTAAATTGCAGAGTTTTTCCATTTCACAGTTTTATGTCTCGTCTCTACTTAAATCTTGACATTACGAAACAAAATACGACGAGACGCCGTATGGGAATCCACACACACTCCTACAAGGTACACGCAAGGTGTACAATGTATGTCATACGTTTTGTTTTATTGGTTTTTTCAATTTTATATTAAATTAATCTTTTTTTTTGATTGTTTTTGTTTACTTCTAAATAAATTCTATTCAAGTTTCTCTTTGCCAGGAAAATATTTGAAATAGTTACTAACATATATAGCGGAAACTTGCAACACAGATGTAATGTAGGTTTATATGTTTGAGAGATTCAAGGAATGTCTCTATTCATTTATACGAAATGTGCAAATTTCGCTATTTTTATACATTAGGCGACTTTATTTGCCAAACTTAATCTGCACAACATAGAATTTGAATTTTGTGGGAGTTGCCTGTTGACTCGCTTTGAAGATGAGAATATTTCTTTATTTCTTTTTAATGCTTTTTATTTAATTTTCATTGCTTTCCTCCTCGGAGCTAGACTTAACGATTTCGAAGCTAAAACTCTTGTACGCTGTATTCTAAAAAGACATACGAATTTATTTATATTGACTAAAGAAAAAAAGAACGAATTTAACCAACAGACAAACATATGAGTATCCTTTTGAAAATCAAACTTAAATGCAAATGTGAACTTGTTTCCTTAATATAAGATTGAATTAATTACTTATTTATTTGTCTTTTTTAGTTTTTGCCTACTGTAGGGTCGATGTTACGTAAGTAAAACATTGGTGGTTCTTGCCATTACCCATTCTTTGTTCCTTTCGCATTTGACTAAAGCAATAATGAACACTTGTGAACGTTCCTAGTAATTCACTGTTACAATTCCTAAACGAGATCGTAGCAGTAATAGGAAACCACTAAGTTTGGATGCCAACTTAGGGTTGGTTTTCTGTTAATTGCTAACGTAAATATTAAGCCGTATACTAACGAACGTTATAGGGACGTCACAAAGCTTTTCTTCTTTGCAGTTTGGTAGTGAAATTAGTATTAGAAAGTTTTGTTGCGAATATTGACACGAACATAATGTCACCAAGGCCATGTCAATGGCCTTCTCTTATGTCCAGCAGCCGTTCACAACCGCAGAATACAGTTGAATATTTGTACGCACGAGAAGATCCCACCAGGTTGATATCGTCGCTAAATAAATCAGTTATTGTTATGATGGCTGTGACCAGATTTTCTCCACAGGCTGTGTGAATGGTTAAAGGGTTTTATAGCTTTGCTTAATGGGAACTGAAAACATATTAGTTTTCGCGATAGGTATTAGTTTTCATTTAAAGATGGCTTCAGCGCTCTTCACAAAAAAGAGCATGGAATTTATGTAAGTAATACCCAAGTATTTACCCAACACGCACCTTTACTTAGCGTTTATTTGTTTCTCACAAAGTTGTTGTGAGCATAAATTAAAAATATTGACGGACATCAGCGGTAATGCAAACCCATCCATCACAAAACTTCCACAAATCGTACCCCTAAAGTTCGTTTCCCCTAAGATTAATGTAAACGACTCTTGCTATTTAAAGTGTAACTTTCACTCTTATTTTCGGAAATATTGATGGCACAAGCTTTCAAGAGCAAGGGATACCCTGTTATTTTCTTTACCCTTTTTTGCATATCAACATAAATCATATGGGAATTGTAAAGTACTACGAGCACCTGTAGGTCGTAGTGTTAGAGATATTTTAAACATATATGATTTATTACGAAATGGGGGCAGAAAACAATATTATGCTTTGCATTTGAATAATAAAAGAACGCAAATTCATAAGAAGTGTAACTTTCAGCAATAATTTCTACAAAGCAATTTCCAAATACAACTTATTCCAACAATCAAGGAAAAAAAGGAATGAAAGGAAATTTAATGGCTTTTAGGTCATCGAATTTTTTTTCAACAGCAAGACGAATGTAATTCGCTTGAAGCAGTGAGGGCAAACAGAAAAGTTTTTGCTAAATTCCTTTTAAAAACCCTTTCTAAACAAATGAAATTTTATTTATTACCTCCCATAGGAAGAAGTTGGATGATAAACAGTATGTACGCCTTATCAATATAAGCATGGATTAAACGATGGTCGCTGGTATATCTGCGAAGCATTAATAGTAGCGAAAATTGGTATGAATGGAATGGAATTGGAATTTCGCATATACATTCGCGGTTGGGTTGGAAAATAAGCGCGATCGGCCAGCCTCTCATGATCTGTTGTTTAAAATTCTTAGCAAAGCGAAAGCATGGTGCAAATATTCGATAAAGCGCTAAAACGTCAATGCAAAATCGTGTTTGGGAGTTGTATTATTGCATCTGCGACCTGAAAGGTGTATTGCACCCGCCCATCCTCCTATTCACCCAACTTTAGGATTCTTATGACTCTTCTCCCCTCTCTTAATTCGCAAGCACTATCCTGTGTGTGGCGTTACGAAGCCAAACACTTGGTGTGTGTTTCTGCTCTTGGTAGAATCGACGTGATTCCGTATCGGAGACTCCTGGGCTTTTCATGTGATACATGAGTGAATTATGTCCCTGACCATGCCTCAGGAACCGTTTTTTTTTTTTTTTATATATTTTTTGTTAT